>PYST01000059.1:69222-139008 GCA_003049485.1 Ophioceras dolichostomum
GGGGTTCCTTGGTCTATGGTCCGCTTGCTATCATCTCCGCTAGGCAATGGGGGCATATAGGTGCTCTAGGCGGTAAGCGCCCTTCCTGAATCCACCATCAACGTCTACCCCCTCTAGGAGACCTCTCTCGCTTGGTATGCGCGTCCGGTATTGCATCTCATGACGGTTTCCCCCCCTCGGCTGTAGGAAATTGCCCTCCGTTCGTCTCGAGAGCCCAGAGATTGGATCTGAGCAAGTTTCGCCTCCAGTGTTTGGGCACCTGACTGTCTCCTACCATATAACTTACCTCCACATACTGTCTCCCGCCCTGCCGACTGCCGAGTTGAACCGGGGACGGGGGCGGCTGGTGGTCCCATCTTGATGATGACGCACTTCACTCGGAGGGTGTTGCAACAGCCGTGGCGGCGAATCCTTTTCGAGGCCTCAACGCAGCAAGCCCATAAACAGTGCCGGTGATCTGTAATGGGCACCAACCGGGTTCGCAGTGTCAATTTGATCCTGCGAACATCCAGCTTGCCCGGGCTCTTCGCGGCAAACAAGAGGATCTCTTGGTTTATGGGGAATAGTATAGCCTACTAGCGTCCATTCTCTTCCTATACTGTACTAGCACCCGATACTCGGTTCCCATAATCGCCGCCTGCATTAGTCGGAGTGGGCTGCCACGATCGAATAGCGCCTGCGGTCTCCGTGGGAGAGCTCTTTCCGCCTTCGTGTTTTGAGCGGCCATAAGTTGGTCATCAATACCCAGAGCCATCGCGCCACTCCCGGTTCGAGCAAAATGCGATATATTGCCCCGTCGGGGTGACGGGTGAGGACTCCCCTCCACGCCTTACTGTGCGACTTTATCCCAGCCGCTTCCCCACACCAAGCCTACCGTTCCCCATGGCACACCAACAGAGTAGCCTATGGGATTGCAGATGCGATATTGTTTCTCCAACCCCAGATATGGGGTGGCTGTTGAATAGGAGTGAGCAAAAGCACACATGATCTCGTGAGAAGAGGACCAGGGAAACGAGGACAGATCGAAACCGCTTCCCTTAGATGTCCTAGTCCTTCGATATGGTACCGTCACAATACCAGGAAACCGGCAATACATCGTCATTGGCTCTGCCAATATCGCCTCTGGGATGTAACTGAAGGATGGCACCAGCCTATGTTGCAGTCTTCGACACGTCTGGCAACGGCCTTTAGATATGATAGATGAGCCAACATTCTACCGCTCCCACCCCATCCCTGTAGCGAGAGCCTCTCCCCACATGCGAAGTGAGCCGGGAGGTAACCGAGGCTTTCTGCCGTGGGAGAAGGACCGAGAAGACCGAAATTCCTAGCCCGTCTTTCCGGGTTGGAGTTCCTTGTTGGAGTACTTATCCAACCAGGTTCCCGGAGAGGTTAGCAATGAGATCTTGAAGATGACGAATACGTGCTATGCCTATGTAGAGTTTGCTCGTTGAGTAGCACCATACCGTGGATTGTGCTGGCCAAGTCACAACTAGACGCAAGTCGTCCGCCATGGCCCCGCGAGTGAGAGCATTGCAGTCGGCGCTTGTCGCTGCCATCTTCTCGACAGCCCAAGTGTACGGGCACGGCATCGCGACCGCGCTCGTGAGGTTTCCCGATGGCACATTGTGAGATAACCTTCCAGAAGAAATGACAAGCGAAAAAAGCATGTATGGAAAGAAGCCATGTACCAGCTAACATCGCGGCTACTTCTTCCGGTCACAGCTTCAAGGGATACAACCCAAGTTACCAATATCAGAAGCCCGAGCCGGTAGTAGTAGGTTGGTCGACGCCCGACGACCTCCAAAACACGTTCGTCCCGCCGGACAAGTACGCGAACCCAGACATTGTTTGCCACCTCGGGGCCAAACCGGCGCAGGCCCACGCGCCCGTGAGCGCAGGCGACATAATCGAGATCCAGTGGACGCCCTGGCCGGCATCGCACAAGGGCCCCGTGCTGGACTACCTCGCAAAGTGCGACACCACGTGCGACGTGGCCGACAAGACGAAGCTGAAGTTTTTCAAGATCTCGGAGCTGGGGCTCGTGGACTTGGGCAAAGACCTATGGGCGGGCAACATCCTAACCAACAACAACAACAGCTGGTTGCTCAGGATCCCGAGGGCCATCGAGCCGGGCAACTACGTCCTGCGACACGAGATCATCGCCCTGCATGCCGCAGGCCAGCTGAACGGGGCGCAAAACTACCCCTTTTGCTTCAACTTGGCCATCTCGGGCAACGGCACCGCCACACCCGAAGGCATTCCTGCCACGTCGTTGTACAAGGCCGACCATCCGGGAATCAAGTTTGATCTCTTCTCAAGGTTCTCGACCTATCCGATTCCAGGGGTAAGAAACATCCCCCACTGCCTAGTTGTTCGTGGATAAACAAAGACGAAAGGGACGCGCGGAGAGAGACGCAAGCGAGCTGACGCAAGCGATGCGAAAAAAAATACTAATTGACGAATGAAATTCGCAGCCGAGCCTGTACTCCGGAGCCTTGTCCGTCTCACAGAGCAAAGCCGGTGCTATCCAGGCCACGTCGTCGGGTGTGCCGGGGCTCGTGATCACGCCGCCGAAGCCAACGGCCGCGAGCGCAGCCCCACCGGCGAGCAGCGCGAAATCGACTGCGAAATCTACGCCGAGGACCGTCACGGCCGTGGCGGCGGCCCCTGCCCCATCCGCTGGGGCTGCCCAGGTGATATACTCTACCAAGCTGATCACAACCAAGGTCACAGTAACCACGAAAGACCGGGTCACTGTGACGACGACGCTAAGGCAGATGGGGAGGGTGGCCGATGATGTCGACTACGTCGATGTGGACGACGATGTCGATTCTGCCGAGGTCGATGAGCAATGGGCTGAAGAATGAAGGGAGGTGAAGGAGGGGATGGGATGGGAGGGGAGCCCTGCACCTGTTTCAGCGAGGAAGCAAGGGATGTTGGGACGCGGAGGAAGCCAGCTAGTCAGATAGGAGAACCAGCTAGGCCGCACGCGCCAGCGGATGGGAAAGTTTACACTAAATATCAGATACACTTTTTTTTGACTGATTCATTTTTAAACCGTCTTTGGCTGCTGCTTTCGGCCACTCTAGAAGAGCATGCCTCGCATGTCCACCCGTCGTAGCTTGCGAAAATGAAATTAAGTGTATAGTGGCTGAGTGGTAAGTGGCCAGGTGGCACGCACTGACGATAGACTGGAGGACGAACAGAGTTCGAACCCGTCGTAACTGATGTGGGGTTCGAATCTGGATGTGGCATCTAGCGGCTTCCTGCATGGAGGGCTGGAACGCCTAGAACCAGCCAACAAAGGTCACACAGCGAACCCAGGCCGCTAAAAAATTAGCATGAATCCACAGCGAGTGCCGGCTGGTAGGTCGCCATGCCTTTGAGATGCGAGTTGAGCGGTTTGCCAAGGCCCGCCTGAGCTGCACGCAAAATGCAAAGCCGAAAAGCACCGTCAGCCAGCAGACAGAAAGGCTGGTGATGATTGATGACTTTCATCTCGCATGGAACTGTTGGATTTGGAAGCATTGGAAAAGGACCAAAAAAACGACCTCGACATCCAAAATTTCTCTTGGGCGACAAGCCCGGCATTTTTCCCCTTCTGTAAAGTCAGTCCGATCATCACAATCAAATTGTTCACGTTTCTTTCCTGCGTCGGGGGCGGAGATTTTCCCATCGAAACCGCACACAAGCCTCCCACGAGATCGGAGTCCCCGGCAAGCTGGGTGGGTGCCACGGCAGTACACAGCAGCACAACTGAAGCACGGTAATGTAGTATCACAGCAGGGGGGCTTGCGTGCTGCACACTGCACACCGCCTCAGCCCACTCACTCGCGCTCACTCACCCCACTCACTTCCCTTGCAAACCTAGCTCCGTCTCGAGCTGGACAAGAAAAACAAAAAAGTGAGGACGAGGGAGTGAGTGAGCAAGCGGCCGATTCGTCCGGCGAGAGAAGAAGAGGAAGAGGAGGACGACACACCTCCTCCTCCACGACTGACTGACTACCTACGACTCGACAGCATATGCGCCTGGCCTGCCTGGCTCGGTCTCGTGCCTGTCGCCTTCTCGCTTTTTTTTTTCTTCTTTCCGTCCCTCCGCCAAGCCACACGCTATCTAACAGCCGAGTCCGGGGGATTCTTCCACCGAAATAATCTTATTGCTTTTTTTTCTCTTTTTTTTTGTATATCTGTGTTTTTCAAGCATTGTCTCATCCAACCAGCGCCGACAACCTGTGGCCGGCCGTGGGCCGAGGAAGTGGACTGAGCGGAGCCATCCATCCATGGAGGTACCCATCATCATGATTCGGATTCATAAGTTGAACGTGACGAGCGAGTGAGCGAGACGACATAATACCACTCGCAGCTAGCGCGCATACATCATAACCACTACCCTCCCTCCTCCATTGATGACGATGGCCACGACACCCACCTCGACTGGGGGCGTCACTACCACCAGCAACAGCACAACCAACGACGGTCTCGGCGGCGGGGGGAGGAGCAGCAGTAATGGTGTCGAGACCATTACTGACGGCAAATTCATTAGTACCATCACTACGAAACGGGAACGGGACCGGGAACGGGACCGGGACCGGGAAAACGGGGCCACGCCGGCTGCGGCCGCCGCCACCACCACCACCCAACAGCCCCAACACCCACCAGGGATGATGGTCTTCGACGGGTACCAGCAGCGCAGCGTGAAGCGCCCGCGGCCCGTCAAGTCGTGCACGGAATGCCGCTCGCGCAAGCTGCGCTGCAGCCGGCTCATGCCATGCGCACAGTGCCAAAAGGGCCACAGAATCTGCAAGTACGCGTCTGACCAGGCCCTAACAACCGGGAGCACCGGCCAGGTCTCGGATGGTGGGTCAGACGACGAGAGCGTCGCCGCCACCGGCACGCCGTCCGCCTCCACGCCTTCTTCTTCTCGCCCTGGAGCTGGAGCTTCTTCTGGTGGAACCGAGCGGCCGGCGCAGAAGCGCAAAGCCGCGGCGGCGCTGCCAAGAGGGGATGGAGACGACGGCGGCGGCGGGCGCCCTCCACCTCCGCCTCGGCAGCTGAGGCCCAGCCTCGGCGAGGCGGCGGCGTCGTTGTCGCCCCGCGACAAGCATTCTAGCTCGTTTACAGCGATTAACGGTAGCACGCCTGCTGCGTCAACGACGTCGTCCAATGGCGTGTTTGTCGACGAGGCCGCAGCGCAGTACTACAAATCGGGTATCGAGGACATCGCCTCGCGCCTCGACCGGCTCGAGCGGGCCGTGCTGGCCTCGCAGGCCGGCAGTGGTGGCGGTAGCGGCCCCACTCCCGTGCAGACGCCTGGTCCCGGCCCGATCCGGGCGTCCGCGCCGATGGACATCGACGGCGCCGGCCTTGCGGGACTCATCGGTCCGATTGGTCACGCGACCACCAGCGATCCAAATGCGCAGCATCTGGGTGGCCCCTCAGGCTTGGCACCACCACCGCCGCCGCCAACAAGCGGCATATCAACCCCAACAACAGCATCCATGACCGGGACGGCGACGATCCTCCCCCCAGCCGCCCGACCCTTGTCGTCGTCACGCGTAGCCACCTGGCCCGTGACGGTGCGCGGCCTGACGATCAAGGGCAGCGCCAGCGCGCGCACGCGCTTCTTCGGGCAGAACAGCACGCGCGTGCTGCTCAACCTGTTCGACGAGGCCAAGGACTTCATGTACAACAAGGCGAAGCGCGAGTCCGCGCAGAAGCTCTTCCTCCTGCTCCAGAACATATACACCGCCCTGCAGGACGAGCAGCGCAAGTCCCTCGCGCCCATCACCGTCTTCGTCGACAGCGTCCTTCCCGTCCTGAGGCGCATGGCCGACATCCTGCCCAAGAAGGCCGTGTGCGACCGCCTGCTGGACGCGTACGTCGGCACGTCCGAGGGCCTGTACCGCGTCGTCCACGTGCCCACCTTCCGCGCGGAGTACCAGGCCTACTGGGACAGCGGCGGGCCTGCCACCGGCCCTAGCACCGGCACTACTGGGCCCGCTGGTGGCACTACTGGTTCTGGTGCCGGCGGTGCCGGCGGGCGCTGCTCCGAGGGCTTCCTCCCGCAGCTCCTCTGCATGCTCTCCATCGGCTCGCGCTTCGAGACCGAGTCCCGCGGCCTGGGCCGTGACCGGTCCGAAGGCGTGCACGTGCCCACGGCGTGCGCCCTCGTCCGCGCGTGGCTCGACGGCCTGCGTGGCAAGCAGCTCGTCGACGTCGGCACCCTGCTGGCGGAGGTCCTCCTCCTGCACGCGCAGCGCATGATCGCGCCCCGGTTCCAGGACTCGTGGACGCAGCTAGGTCTGATCGTCCGCATGGCCATGACGATGGGCCTGCACCGCGACCCGTCCGAGTTCGCGCGCATCCCCCCTTTCGCGGCCGAGTCGCGCCGCAAGCTGTGGTACACCATCATGGACATGGACCTGCACATCTCGCTGGGCTGCAACCTCCCTTGCGCCGTGCGCGACGGCGAGTACACGTGCCGTCCGCCGCTAAACCTCGACGACGAGGAGCTGCTGCCCGACGCGGCGGACCTGCCCCCTCCCAGGGCCATCGACGTCCGCACCGACGGCCAGCTGCAGGCCTTCGCGGCCAAGACGCTGCCGATCCGCATGCGCGCCGCGGGCCTGGTGTCCCGCCTGGACACCATACGCGACTACACGGAGGTGCTCGAGATCGGCTCGAAGCTCGAGCAGCTGCTGGACGACATCAACTGCCTGTTCCCGAGGAACCAGTCGCTCGACCCGCGGGGGAAGTACAAGGAGTGGCGCATGCGCGCGCTGCTGGACATGCATATTCGCCGGCCCCTGCTAGCGCTGTACAGGCCGTTCGCGCTGAGCACGCCGGACTGTCCGCAGCAGATCTCGTCGGCTTACCTGAAGAGCTCGATGGTGCTGCTGACGTATATGGATGAGCTGGATGCGAGGACGCCTGGTTTTGCGGATGTCAGCCATATGTACCATATCGTTTTGAAGTATGATATCATCCAGGCGGCGTTCAGTGTTTGTTACTACATAAAGACTGCGCATGAGACGAACGCCGCGGGGAGTGGGAGTGGTGCGTTGGGCACGCCGGCGGCGACGCCGCAGCCTAGCAGCGGAGGAGGAGGAGGAGGAGGAGGCGGGGCAGGAGGAGGGCAGTACGGGCGTGGCGGCGCGGGGTGGAATGTGGCGATGTCGCCTGGGTCCAGCGACGGTGGGCTCGGAGCCCCTGGAAACTCCTCCGCCTACGCCAACTCGAGCTACGCTGGCGGAACAAACCATCTCGGCGGCAACAACGGGAACCCGTACTTCGACGCCGCCACTGCGACGACAGCCGGCTCCTCCGCCGGCAACGGCCATGCCCACGGCCACAGCCACAGCAACAACAACAGCAACAGCCGCCCGATGATATGGTCCGCCGAGCGCATGACGCGCGTGGTGGAGAAGACGCTCGAGGACCTGATCCTGTTCATCCGCGACTCGACGTCGGACTTGAAGGACATCATCGCGCTGTCGATCGTCATCAAGTCGGTACAGCCGGGCGGGACGCCCGAGCAGAGGCTCGAGAGGATCAAGGACGGGATCAGGAGGATCTCGGACGCGTGCATGCTGTCGCTGAGCGGGACGAGCGTTCTGGATGCGATCCTCAGCGCCGGTTCTGGCGGGGGTGGTGGTGGGGGTGGTGGTGTTGGGCAGAGCGCAGCAGCAGGGGTTGTGGGTGGTGGTGGTGGTGGACTTTCGGGGTTGGGGGTTGTTGGTGCGCTTGGGTCTGGTTCGGTGAGTGGTGGTGGTGTCCTAGGTTTTTTTTTTGGCTTTTTACTTGCGGCTGGCTATCTTCGCTGTCATCTACCTTACCTATCTGTCTATGTGTCTTCCACTATTGTTGCTAACGCGTTGCGATGCTGCTCTAGGTCTTCCCACCTGCTCCGGCAGTACCGGTCGTCGACTCGAGGACGTCCTTGCCGGACCAGCCCTTTGTACAGGCCTCGGCGGCATCATCTGGCTTGCCGTTCGATATGTCGACTGCGGGTGTGAGTTTTCCTTTCTTTTCTGCTTCCTTGCCTCCCTCCACCCCCGTACTTTGCTTTGCTCTCGGGGGCTGATCCGACTGACGCTTGACCATGGACCGATCATACCAGGATGGCTTCCAATTGTGGGACATGGATTTTTGGACCGGGTCTCAGGCGGACCCGACCTGAAGGGCCAGCGGCATTTGACCTGCGAGGCATTGCCAACTGAACAAACGAGCTTCTCCGGGCTCTCAGGCCGCCAAACTCGTTTCTATCCCTTTCGCCAGAGAAAACTATGAAGTGGGCGCACGGCGCGGAGCGTGGGCAAGTTGACCCACCAGTTCTGTCCCCGCGCGCTCCATACCTTCTATTGCCGAGTCGCGCCTCACAGGAGTGATGACTAGCGGGGAGAGTTCTTTTGGACAAGCTTCTGACACGACAGGTGGGTATTATCGATGTGGGATGCGCAGTTGGCCCTCTATCTCGCTCTTCAGGAGAAGGCAGTACCGCTTCCTCGATATTGAAGAAGGGCTGGGGCGCACGCACAGGAACACGGTGGCATTGTGACGAAAATGCAGTTCGATAGAGTCGCATGGACGGAGTCAATGGCGGGACTTTGACGTTATCTCTCCTATTCCGGAGCATAAAGGGAGGCATAGAATGGGTGCTGAGTGGTATGTCACGAACACCCTGCAAATGATTTAATCCGGGTGGAATATGCGATGATTTACGACTTGCGAGTCTACTGTATGGGGTCTTCTTTTGGCGGGTATGTATGCATCGGTCTGCATGGGGCTGGACGGTTCATTGGCTTCCCGGGAAGATACCTCTCTCAATGCATATACTCGATCTGGGCATCGTCGCGTGTTGGGTCCTGCATAGATTTTCCGGCATGTCTTGTTAATCTCTCAATACCTCTCTACATGCAAGCGCATTTCCCGTAAAACCAGTGAAACCATCGTTCTATTCCGTGGTAATTACTATCCCCTTCACGGGCTGGTATATCGTAACGTCGTCGCCTGAGCCTTGCATCCAAGCAGCCCAAGCATGGTATCTTCTCTCATCCTGTATCGTACATTCGTCCATCCAACCAAGCCACCTCGGGCTCCGTCTGTTCAACCTATTGAGCGAAAATGAGAAACAAGGAGAAAAAACAATGAACAACGCCTAGCAAATATCGCGGAACAATTTCCGCTCCTCCTTCCTACCCTCCTTCTTCTTATCTTCGATGTGCCATCCCGTGACTTCGCGTGTCGGGGATCTCCACGTGTCGGATCTGGGGGGTTCGAGCAGGGACCAGGCATGCGGCAGGGCGGAGATCATGAACCCTCCTCCGGACCCCTCAAA
The DNA here is from genome assembly GCA_003049485.1 of Ophioceras dolichostomum. Classification (NCBI taxonomy): domain Eukaryota; kingdom Fungi; phylum Ascomycota; class Sordariomycetes; order Magnaporthales; family Ophioceraceae; genus Ophioceras; species Ophioceras dolichostomum. Next base: position 78,560 of record PYST01000059.1, read on the forward strand.
ATAGTATGGTCCATGGGTTTTCTCCTTCGTGTTCGGGCGCGAAAGCGCGAGTCGCAGAGTCGGGTTTTCTTCGACGATGTGTGACCACGGGACCAAGGTTTTGTTCCCATTAACTCTTCAACCTTCCCACCTCTTTCCCCCTCTTCTTTCTCCCTCAAGTACCATCCAAAGCGTACCTAGCCTGTCCTGTCCTCTTCGGTTGTTCGGTGTCGTTCGGCGGTCCACTATAGCGACGGCGGCCCAGGGTACATCAGGAGATAAACCCAGACGAGGGGCCAGGCGGTCGCGAGGAGAAAGGCGGCGATGATGGAGAAGAAGCCGCAAGCGTGGCGCGACGAGTTGCGGCGCTTGAGAGACGAGGCCCGGTCCCACCGGCGCAGCAGCTCGAGCGCGAACCAGATGACGCCGCAGCAGTAGAAGGCTCCGGCCCAGATGAAGCCCAGGATCTTGCCCGTCACGGCCTCGGCGGCCATGTGGGCGTTGATGGCTTCCCAATCTCTTGCCATTTGTTGCTGAGGAGCCTTTACTTTATGTTTCTCTCTTTCTTTCCTCCCGCTCTCTTTCTATTTCCCCGGTGGCGTTGCTTTTACTCTTTTCGGGTTGGTTGTCGGATTTTCGTTCTATAGGTTGTTTTGCGTTCTGCGGTCGCGGGATTGTTGGTGACAGGGGTCGAGCCTCGAAAACGTGAGGAGGGGTAAAGTCTGAATGCAACTTATTTTGGCTACTACATTGGTCGATCGCATGATACTTAGAAGCAAGCGCAGACGAAAGAAGATCACGATGAGTGTCTATCAACACATTCGAAATGGAAGAAAGAAAGAAAGAAAGAAAGAAAGAAAGCAGAGATGAAGAAAATAAAGAGAAGACCAAAAAGAGAATTGTACGTGAGTGGTCTGATGTTTTCACTTGACCCTCTTTCACTTCCCCTCCCCAACCAACCTCCAAAAACGGTGAGCAAATGTATGTGAAAGCAAGCCAGTCCGACAGTGCAGCGCAGTTTGGGTGTGGGTGATGTGTGATCAAAATAGGTGATATGGATTTATTAGATCCAATCGTCCAACCAAAGATGGTATGGTCGAAGAAGAGGTCGGCGGCTAGAGGGCTGGGCGCCAAGATTTCCTGCCTCGGCAACTTTTGCCCCGCCGCCAACGACTCCGCACGCAACCGGGACCCCGGATTCCTAAGCGGGTGGAGCAAACCGTTCCACCACACGTTTGACCCGTACGGCGTCGGTCGGTAACCCTTGCACCTCGGCTGCGGAGGCAACGCGGGGGAGACATATGTCATAGGGATGCAGATACATATTACTTCAATGCTGTCATCTAGGGATCGTTGGTGCTTTCCTTCACTTCTAACTGCCGTGACACACCTACCAGTTGAAACGCTGCTCTTCCGCACAGCTAAGTGAACGAAGGTGAAAAGTCACCTTATCCTGCCTCCCTTCCTCCCTCCCTTCTAAGATCCAACAACGCTCTACCTTTCATTCCGCACATATCACAACCATGGCGCCAGTAAAGCAAAGGCAGCCGTGCTACGTCCTCGGCGTGGGCATGACCAAGTTCGTCAAGCCCCGGGGCAAGATCGACTACACCGAGCTCGGATTTGAGGCAGGGGTGAAGGCGATGCTGGATGCGCACATCAACTACGACGATGTCGAGCAAGGGATCGCCTGCTACTGCTACGGCGACTCCACATGCGGACAGCGGGTGTTCTACCAGTTCGGCATGACCGGTATCCCCATCGTCAACGTGAACAACAACTGCTCGACCGGGTCTACAGGCCTGGCCATGGGTCGTCAGCTCATCTCCTACGGCGCGGCGGACTGCGTCCTGGTCGTCGGTTTCGAGAAGATGATGCCCGGCAGCCTGCAGACCTTCTTCAACGACCGCGAGAACCCAACCGGCACCTCGGGTCTGATGATGGCGCAGACCCGGGGCTACGAGCCAAAAGCCCCCGGTGCAGCTCAGATGTTTGGCAACGCCGGCAGGGAGTACATGGAGAAGTACGGCGCGACGCTGGAGGACTTCGCCGAGATCGCGCGCGTCAACCACCTGCACTCGGCCAAGAACCCTTACTCTCAGTTCAAGGACGAGTACACGCTCGAGCAGATCATGAAGTCGCCCAACATCTTCACGCCGCTCACGAAGCTGCAGTGCTGCCCGACCTCGGACGGCGGCGCGGCCGCCGTGCTGGTCTCGCAGCGCTTCCTCGACTCGCGCCCGCACCTGAAGGACCAGGCCGTCCTGATCGCGGGCCAATGCATGGCCACGGACAACCCCTCGCTCTTCTCCACGTCGGCCATCGACCTGGTGGGCTACGGCATGTCCGAGGAGGCCGCGCAGAAGGCGCTCGTGGAGGCCGGGCTAAAGTCGGGCAAGGACTGCCAGGTTTGCGAGCTGCACGACTGCTTCTCGGCCAACGAGATGTGCACGCTCGACGCGCTCGGCCTCAGCGACGCGAAGGGCAAGGCGCACGAGCTGGTGCGCCGGGGAGGGCTCACGTACGGCAATAATAGGAATAACACCACTGTCGTCAACCCTAGCGGCGGGCTCATCTCGAAGGGCCACCCGCTCGGCGCGACGGGCATCGCGCAGTGCGCGGAGCTGGTGTGGCACCTGAGGGGGTGGGCCAACAACCGCGCCGTCCCCCGCACGCGCCACGCGCTGCAGCACAACCTGGGCCTGGGCGGCGCCGTCGTCATCTCTGTTTATCGCCGCGCCGACGGGGAGGAGGCCCCCGACAACCTGAGCGACGCGGACGTCGCCAGGATCACAGGCCTGGGGTACAACCCGGCTGTGGAGGCGAGGGGCTTCACGGCCGCGCAGGCGCGGTCGGTCCGCAGTAGGGAGAAGGCGAGCGATTGGGCGCTGCAGGACACGCAGACGAAGGTCGAGGCGAGGTTTTGAGGAGCAGGAGGGGGAGAATTAGTGGTTCTGTTTTTAGCGGGTGAGATGGGAGGTTGCCATTATCAGTCTTGGCGAGACTGGAGGCTTATCTTCTGTTGCCCTGATCCATCAGTTTGTATCCCCATATTTGGTGAAAATGACGGAGAAGCAATTGTACACCATTTCGTAGTATGAAGTCATGAATTCGAATCGGACTGAATGAAAAGCTTTGTCCTAGACAAAAGATCCCTCAGTTTTGACATCCATCAGGGTGCGGCGATGAGAAGTCAAGACTATTCGCGCTGGGTCCCTAGCGCCAAGCATTCGAAGTGGGGCGGCTGGCTTCACCTCCAACGTCACTCCAAGAAATTTCCAGCCTCGCCCAGTAGCCACCAGCTGAGGTTCACCTCTACGCCACCTTACCACCACCACCCTTCCCTTGAATCCGACTGCACATAACACAGAGCAAGGATCGCAATGGCGGGCGACTCCAGATCACGCTCAAGGTCACGCTCCCCGAGACGCGAAAGAGAGAGGCAGGACGACCCCAAAAGCTTCCGCGATCGCGACCGCGATCGTGACCGCGAGCAGGACCGGGATCGAGACCGTGATCGAGACTCAGGATGGCGGCGCCCAGATGATCGGGACGAGAACAGGGAACAGCCGTCGCGCGACCAGGGTCGCAGCTGGGACAGGCAGGAACGAGACGGGCAGGAACGAGACAGAGACCTGGATCGTGAGCGCGACCGGGAACGAAACCAGAGACGGGACCGAGATCGAGACACAGATCGAGACCGCAATCGGGATAGGGAATGGGATACGGATAAAGACCGAGACCGAGACCGCAATCGCGACAGGCCACGGCGGGGCAAGGGCGGCAGAGGCGGCTTCCGCTTCAAGGAGAAGCGGCGCGATGACCAAGACGACGCCTCGGACTCGCGCCCCCCCGCGCACCTCGAGCGCGGCTACCGCAACCGCTCGCCACGCCGGGATCGGGATCGGGATCGGGATTGGGATCGTGACCGAGACCGAGACCGCGATCGTGACGCGCGAGGCCCTCGCGCGTGGGACCGCGACCGCGCTCGCGACCGCGACGGACGCGATAGCAAACGCACCGACCCCTCCTCCACCTCCACCTCCACATTCGACACAAGCAAGCCACCCGCCCGTCCCCCACCTCCAGCCCCATCGGCAGCAGCCGCAGCCGCGCCCGCGGGAGGAGGAGGCGAGGAGATGATCGTGGTGCACGTCAACGACCGGCTGGGCACGAAGGCGGCCATCCCCTGCTTCGCGTCGGACAAGGTGCGCGAGTTCAAGATCATGGTCGCGGCGCGCATCGGCCGGGAGCCGCATGAGATCCTGCTCAAGAGGCAGGGCGAAAGGCCGTTCAAGGACCAGCTAAGCTTAGAGGATTATGGGGTCAGCAACGGGGTGCAGTTGGATTTGGAGGTTGATACTGGCGACTGAGTGAGCGGATCGTTGGGGTGGGACTGCAGCGGTGGGTAGAGTGTGGAGGTCTCGGGCTGAGTAGCTGCATCTTCACCCTGTCGGCGCTGTGAATTGACTGCTATCCCTGACTAGAGTGCTAAGGGCGGGTTGAGGATATTTCGATTTCTTCCTGCATTCCTCATCATGGAGAGTGGCATTACCATGCTTCCCCGGTCTAAATAGGCGGTTGTAAAATGAGTCTGCCAACCAAAGGACGGCACCCGCGAAACAATTATCACCAACCGGCTATCTATGCTACTATGGCGATCACCTATGTACGATCAACATCTAGCTATCCTCATTTTTATTTTTTTTTTCGACCATCTCGTCCCGCCTCTCACTTTCGCCACTTAGTCCCGACAGGCGATGCGGTGGAACTGTCGCTTCAGTGGCATCGCCCTCACTTCAACTCATCGTTCGTTCCAAGGCTTCATAACATGGGTCACTACAATCTGTCTGCAACGGGATTAGTTTGGCGGCGAGACACGCGTCAACGTCGGGCTTGCTAGCCCCTCCTACCTTCTGTGTGGTGCGTACGGCGATGGGGGAAGTAAAATGCCGTAGCTGCTGCAGTCTCGCTCACCAGACATGTAGATTTACTGGCCTTGAGACTTCAGCCAGTGATTACGTCTTTCAGACGATGCCACACCACGACGACGAGGCAGGCAGTGGAGAGCACAGGAACAGCAGCAAGCGGCTACGGAAGGGAATAAAGAGAAAGACAGTACGAGTAAGAGAGAGCAGTGCCATCTATAAATAGAGGAATCGTACAAAACGCAAATCTACCTACCCTCAGATCCAGACATTGCCAACAGCCTCCCACGGCAAATCAAGATGTGCCGAGTTGGCTGACACAAACGAACAAAAACGCGAAGTGGCTACACAGCGGCTACAGGGTTGGTGGGGTGAGCGCAATCACAGGAGTAGGAGATTTTCTCCCGAGCTCCTTCTCTTTCTTCTCGTTCTGCTCCCGTTCCTTCTCAAATCTCTCCCGATCCAGCTCAGACAACAGATCTCTACGGGCTTCCTCGGCCGAAGGGCGGCGTATGAAGTCCTCCCTGAGGATCCCCCGCACGGAGCCGTGGACCCTGCCCCACTTCACGAGCCATTGGACTCGGGAGTGGGAATCCTGCATGTTGGGGTAGACGGCGTGCTTCGGCACCACATCCACGTATTTGTCGGCCTCCCTGCTGGAAAAGCGCTTGATCTTCTTGATCCAGACCGAGAACTCCGCCTGGCCGTCGGCGGGGCAGAAGAAGCCCAGGACTTCCAGCAGGATCATGCCGAACGAGTAGAGGTCCGACGCCCTGTGAACCTCGCCTCGGCGGGTGACTTCCGGCGCCAGCCAGTACATGTTGCCCGGCTTGTGCGAGTTGCGCTTGTGTTTGTTTCCGGGCTGAGGGGGTGGGAAAAAGCCGAATTCAGAGAGGTGGAAAGTGAGCTTGTCTCTTCTTCCCGGCCGTTCCTCGATGTCGTAGAGGATGTTTTCGGGCTTGAGGTTCGAGTGCGCCATGTCATTTTTGTGCAGCCATGCCAGACAGGAAAACGAATGGTCGATGAAGGCACCGATCCATTGGGGTGTTTCCGGTGGAAATGTGCATTTTTGTTTCTCGGGCACAAGATCCCTTAGGTTTCCTCTGTGGACAGGGAAGCACAAAGTCACGAGTGGACTGCCTCCCTCCCATCCATAGCTGGCAAGAATGGGGAGAAGGTGGGGCTGTAGTTTTGCGTTAGCGAATAAATAGTAGACTCCGGGGCTCAATATGCTTTAAATGGTAGGGGAGTGGAGATCGTACGTGTCGGATGGTTGTGAGTTTATCTACCCACTCCCTGGTTTCAGTCTTCCAGCGCTCCGTGGAAGCGGAAGAGTGGTCTTCCAATGGCCGGCTGTGCTTGACCACCATTAAAGCCCCTGACTTCAGATCGACCATCTTCCTGGTTCGGCCGAAGCTGCCAGACCCCAGCTCCTTGTAGTGATGGAAGCCCATCAACTTGTCTCCCCGGTCGCCTTTCGCACAGCCGGGTGCGTCGGTGACACCGTACCCGCGGTGAACCGTGAGCTGCATCCCGCGGCCAGGCGCGACGTTATCCCGTCCAATCCGAGCAAGCCTAGCACCGAACGCGTCTTGTATCGCCGGGTCCGTGGGAAGCACGGCCCAGGCAAAGTCGAATAAGATATTGCGACCGAAGCTGATGCGGGGCATGGCGTCGACCCGCGGGATGACGAGACGCCGCGGATCGCCTCGCATGCAGTAATTCTCCAGGAAGTTCCGGGCGTATGGAACGTTGGCGAAATCTACATCGGTGTGATGGCCAGTGGTGTGGTCTTCCAGGATAAGCTCGCCGCTGGTTGTAAGAGCAAACGAGCACTGGAGTCTAAAGAAAGCATTGCAAGGTCAGATACGGATGCGACTGATGGGGCCTTGATCGGTATTGGGAGTGTACGAACTGTGCCAGTCCATCGTCGCGGAGTACCACATCACTCAGTTTCTCGAGACGTCCGAAGGATGCTAGGCGACCTGGGAATCGAGACCTGTGTTCGGCCTCGAAGCACAGCGCTTTTCCCCAATCCGTCGTGGAGACATACGCCGGATTGTCCTTGACGATACGTGCAGCCGCGTCTGAGCGAGGAATTAGGGAGAACAGGAAATGGCCCATGCTTTGACCGGTTGCTCTCCTTGGTTAGGGGTCCGGAACGATGTCGGGCTGAGAAGACTCAAGCAAGAGAAGGGTGGTCTGATAACAGCAAAAGACAAGCTCAACAGAGTAGATTTGGAGGTCTGCCTGTAAATTAGCAAAAGCGAAACAGATCAGCAGAAAGGGATCTCTGGGTCAAATGGCTGTACTCTATGTGTGATGGTGGGAGCAATGTGGTAGCGGGACATTCATATAGCAGAGAAGGATACCTCCGAGTTCGTTTCGCCGGTACCTCTCTCAGGTCCACCCTCGCTGAAAGCACAAGCGCCAGCGCCCGAGGTCGGTAGGGAAGATGCTTGTCCTTGTTTGTCGAATATCTGACCTTGCCGACGTCGCGACCGGCGGTTCGGTGAACCAAACCCTCGGGAATGGCCATCTTTAGCAACTAAGAGGCTTCGACTGCTCAACTGCCTCAAAAAAGGTGCTGTTGGGTACAAAGCGTCTTTGCAATTGGTGCGCGGTGGGTCACGGATAGGGTCGAGGTGGGACGAACCGGGCGCCTACATCATCGATCTCGGCCCCACATCTGTAGGGACTCGCGGGGATCGGGTCAAGCGGTTGAGGCCGCCATGCGGCCGGCGCTTAACCCCCTGAAATTGACCCGGTCCGGCCGCCCCACATATTCGGACGACCTTTGCTTGGTTCGTCAAAGACGTCCGACTACTAGTATGCAGAAAAGCAGCACCTACCTAGGTACAGGTAGGTAGGTACGTAGGCGATTCAGAGCGAGGCTGGTGATATACAGCTCATGCCGGCAGCTCTTCAGCACAGAACAGTCCCGTGTGGAGTCGAGATAAATAACGCCCAGGCTTCTTGATACGGAAGAATCGAATGAACGCACCCCCATGGTCTGCGCCAGGCTACAAGGGGAATGGGCCTGGCGGTTGTGAAGTCGTAATTAGCTTTGTTTCTTTAACTTCGCGTGATGATGCAACCATAGCTTTTTTCATGAGTGAACGGCAGGGCGGGACAGGCAAAGCCGCCTAGGATGTTTTGGCGCGTCGCGATCACCCCAGATATTAATACATGGATCACTGCGACATCATCCGACAAAGAGAAGCGCCAACGCTGAGCCGGGAGGTTTGTCGCCGGACACGAGCAACTGGAGACCTCTCATCCACCTGCTGGCGACAGACCAAGCACGTCGACAGGCCGCCTCCTAACTTCGTTGATGGCCACTCCCTCCCTGTCCCCCCTTGTCGCTCCTACACAAGACCGCCTCTACCTCTAGTTCGCCATGGGGGGTTTCATTATTCGGGCTCGTGGCGAAGGGCCTCAGCCTAGCCCAGGCTTAGATCTGTTTCTCCTAGATGACATCGCATCCAATACACTCCTTCACGTAGGGTCAGGCTGGACCGACGGGCGCCGACCCCCCCTCACCGTATTCTCACAAGCGAGAACGAGGGCTTCATTCGTGGATAATTGTGTGCCAGAATGAGACTGTTTGCCGCTGAGTCGAGCATCGAGAAACCTGTCGTTGGTGACAAAACCGTTGTTTCCATCGTGATGGGGATGAGGAAGTTGGAACCCTGTCCTTCCCCTTCTTTCCCCGTCTTTCATTGACACATTTTGCCCTTCGCCACGTCCACTTTGACCATCTCGTCCTTTAGCGGTCTTTTGCTTTGTGAACGTCGTTTTAATTTCAAGCTTGCGCCTAAACACCTCGTGACACTAACTACCGCACCTAGCTAGGTAGGTACCAGTACCTACCTAACTACCTACTGAGACACCGAAAGACAGCAATTTGTATTAGATCAGCCGACAACTCGGCGTTCGCGGATTCCAACCCTCCTTTCAGACGCCCGCCTCGAAGGGTTAAAACGAAAAAAACAAAACAAAACACATGAGACACCCAGCAGCAAAACCTCGCAGAAATACAAAGGAGAGTGGAAAAGAAATGCACTGAACAAGCAATGATGAACCCAGCAAAGAAAATGATCCAGCGGCATGAGCGCGAAACAAGGGAGACGTCAATCTTCAAGCTCCCCCAATTCTTTACTTCCGAAAATCAGTGTTTCGGCGCCGGAACCCACCTTCTTGCGGGGGCTCAACTTCCACGATGTTGATACGGACCCCTCCCTCCTTGCGGTGGGAGGGGCGCCGTTTGAGCTCGACCCGGGGTTCGGCCGCCCGAGGCTCAGCCGGGCGCATCGGGAGTTGGACCTGAACCGCCTGAGCCCTGGGCCGCGCCAGAGGGTAGTTCTCCAACAGCTCGCGCCTGGCCGCCTTGGCGGATGCCCGATTCTTCGGGTCCATCTCGAGGACGTGCGACACCCCCGGCCGGAGGAGGCCGTAGATCGAAAGGGACTCGACTCGGGAGTGGCTCCTATCCAGCACGGGGTAGATCGTTCGTGGCTTGGGCACTTCGTCGCGGTAGTCTCGGTAACCCTTGGCGCCGAGGGCTTTCAGCTTATCCTGCCATGCAGAAACGCTCATGTCCGTCTCATTGACGCAGAACTTGCCCAGAGCTTCGAGGAGCGTGACGCCGAACGAGTACACATCGGATGCAGTGCTCGTAGTCTGACTCCTGTTTTGTTCCGGTGCGAAGTAGGCGATGGTGCCACACAGGCCATCGATGGAGGAGGTGTTCGCGACCAGGCCGAAGTCGGCAAGGCAGAATCTGTAGCCCTGACCACTTGACCGAGTTCTGAAGAGGATGTTGGCAGGCTTGATGTCACGATGGACGATCTGACGTGCGTGAACGTACTCGAGGGCGTCCAGGATCTGATTGATGAAGTCGGGCACCCATGATGGCGTAGCGACGGGGCGCGTCGTACATGCGTGGCGTGGCTTCTGGGATCTAATGAGGTCGTCGACAGATCCATCCCAGATTGGGAAAAAAATCTGCACCTGGGCTCCCTCTGTCCAGCCCTGGCTGTGTTCGAGACGGAGGATATTGTCCTGGAGCCAGGAGTTGGGAGGTTAGTCAATGGCAGGGAGCAAGCAGAAAACCGTGACTGGGAAGGAAGCTGAGAGTCCAACTTACGTGACGGCACTCAGCTATCTTCTGGACTTCACGCTTGTATGTTTTCTTCCAGTCTTCGCCAGCTTCCGTTCTATAGTTTTTGGGCTGCTTCACCGCCCAGAGCCTCCCCGTAGCCAGGTCGACCGCCCTTGACACTTGCCCGAAACTCCCGCTCCCCTTGTCATCGTAGAAGTGAACCTGTCGAATAGGTTGGTTTTGGAGGTCTGCGGGGACCACGGGGGTAAGGCGAGTTTTCGCTTCGTAATCCGATGCTTCTCGGAATGGGCTGCGAGGCACCCGAAGCGACGCTGTGCCATTCTCGTCGAGGTTCTGTGCGATTCGCGAGAGCTTTTCTGTCATCGACGCCTGGGCGGCTTTCGAGACATCGACAGCCCAGATAAACTCGAACGCAGCATGTTCGGTGAGGAAGACAGAGATCTTGGCGTTGGCTCGTGGAATGACGCGTCGTCGGGGGTCTCCCTGGAGATCATACTTCTGCAACACCTTCCCATCCTCCTCCCATCTGATGTTTCCATGTCGGCTGTGATCCGAGAGCATCAGTTCGCCACTTGGGGCGAGGTAGAATACACATTGGACTCTGCAAGCCGTTGTGTCAGAACGTGGGCTCTGGCTCCACCAACAGAAAAAGGAGGGGGGGTTGGCCTCCTGAATGAGGGGAATGGATGGGTACGAACGCTATGTACTCAAGGCCATCGAGATAGATGTCGACAGCGGCGCGGTGGCAACCAAAGGCGACGAGGTGGCCAGGATAGACGGATCTGTGCCCAGCCTTGAAGGAGAGACAGGAAACCTCACGACCCCCAGTTTGCAGCGTCCGCGCGTACTTCTGATTGTCCTTGACAATGCGGCTCGCATCTGGGGTCATGGGGACCAGGTAGAAAAGGGTCTTAGATGCCAAATATGCCATGTTGGGCGAGGGACTGTGAGATGCTGATTCTGATTGGGTAACCAGCTAAGCCCGAGAGCGAGTGACGAACGAGACTACGAGTAGGGTATGCAAGGGACAGCTTGGTGCTGGAGGACGAGGGCAAGAGGCATGAACTGGGATCTGTGTTTGGATTGAGTGGGAGAAGGAGGCAAGCTTAAGTACTACGGCAGGCATACATGTGGTTTCCCATTCTGAAGAGTTCAAACGTCAAGACAAGTTAGACCATCTCACTTGTGCCTTCGCGCCATAACCGCTCACACGAGAACCGATCAGTCTCCGTGTGAAACGCAAGGAAGTCGCCTCTGGAAGACAAAGACCTTGGGGAGATACGAATAGCATCAATCTCTCTCGTCGCAGAACCGCGCTCGGTTCCGGCAGCTCGGTATCGCCGGGTGAGGCCGTTTCTGGGACCCGGCGGCTGCGGTGTGGCCCGTTCTCCAGCCCACGCGTCGCTAATGGGCAACCAGGAAATTCATTCCTGCAGAAGACAGCCAGATTATCAACTCGCGGCAACGCGGAGATGAAGGCTGAAATAGAAATCACGGTCCCACGAGGCTGCCTTCGGAAGCGGCCCGGTGGCTGTGCTAGTCCACTTCTAGGAGAACCTGGCGCGATTGTCTTGATTGGTACATGAGCGCTCAGAATGGTACACTTGGGGCGGCAAGCGGTAATCTGGCGTTGTCTCATCTCGATCCCGCGCGCAAAGAAAGACGTTGCACATGGGGCGATGGGCGTGATGAGAAGCTGGTTGGCGCTTCTGTGCGAGTAAGGTAGGTAGGGAGGGTGGGCGTTGAGGCTCCATGGATCGACTAATGGCCGGACCTGGCGCAGGTCGCTGGCAGGCCGCTATCAACACGTGCGGGTCCGGACCAAAATGGTGCTTCCTGAAGAGTGGGGTTGGAGGTGGGCACATCCCGGCGCTAAAATGTGGAGAGAACCTCATCAATTCCTCACTGCATCCTTTCCTCAACCCAATTCTTGTTCAACCCATCCTCTTCAACTACCATATTCTGTAGTGGCGCCTTTATCGGCTGTTCGTGACAATTCCTGACACACCGAGGAGAAGACACCGAGGGCCGTGAATGCCAACGGGAAAATGAGCGGCCAAATTGATCATAGTGACTCTCAAGATGGGGCGCCAGCTCCCCTTACCCGTCGCGCACTCTTCGAACACACTCGCAAGGAGATGCTTCGGCGCGGCGATCCCATCAACGAATTGCCGTTGTTTGTTCCCAGTGGTGTCGGATCAGACCAGATCCGAAAAGAACAATTCCTCGCGAACATTGAGAAAGATCGCGAGCACATTTCTCATGGCATCCGTGCCCTGGATCAAACCCCAAGTGAGATAGCTGCCGAAGAGGCACTGCAACGGGAGCTTCGTGAGGAGGCAGAGGAAAGGGAGCGCCGAATGGCCGACTATAGAGTACGTACCCCGTACGAGCCGCGCCCATAAGAAAATTCCTTCGAGCTCTCCTGCTGACAACCTCACCCAGCAGAAGGTTCATGTCTTCCCACGCTCACAACGGTCGAGTGAGCCGTCAGCTGTTGGCTCCGTGCACCGTTCTCAGTCTCCCGAGGCTGGCGATCGCGCCGCATCCTTCGACGGTAGATCTGAAGGCAGCGCCGTCCGCACCCGACTCTACGAGCGAAGATCTGGGGGGGAACAGCATGGAGTCTGGCAAGGTAATGGTGAGTGGGATAGCTGGGTAGAGGTACGTAGTTGGGCACAGCGAACTCGGTGGTCTCTTTGCTAAGCTTCATTGCTAACGTCGCTCACTCATATCAGGCTAGGGCCGGGGCTGCGCGAGAACTGCAGTCGATCAGGTCTAGTAGTGGGCCGGCGAGGCCGGCGAGCGACTGCCGCTCACATCGAAGCAGCGAGGTGGTCAGAGCAGCTTTGGAGACATCGGGTGGACATGGCTCTACACGCTATCCTCGACGGTTAGCCTCTCTCCCCAATTCGGCCGGAGCCAGTAATGGTTCGCGCTGGTCCCACCGCCGGGAGCTCGACTTGCTCAAGGAGGAGATGCTCAGGTTGGCCAGACTCAAACCGGAGGATCACATGCTTCGCACTTTTGATATGAAAGTGTTCGAGGGCGAGACTCACAACGCGAAAATAATCGTGGACAAAAACCTCATCATCAATGCCGAGGACGGCGACAAGTCCGCTAGTAGAGCCGCCGCGGCCGTCCCGGAGAGTCTCCCTCCCTACCATGTTGTCGACGGCGCAGTGGAGCTGGGCGCCTACCTGGCATCGGCCAGCTACATAATCTCGCTGGCTGGCGCACCTCTCCCCGATCTCAAATATGGGATCGTCATCGTGCCTGCTGGTGAGGAGTCCCTGCTCTTCGCTGGCCACGGAGACCACGCCGTCCTGCCAGCGGACGTCAAGGAAGAAATATTTGCCAAGAGCAAGGCCGTGCAGCGAGAGCAGGCTAAAGAGTTCAACGCGAGACTCCAGGAGGAGTGGATCAAGGCAGAGCGATATGGTACATCTGAGGAGGAGTCCGAGTTGGATGATGACGAACGCGATTTTTATGAGCGAAGGTTTCGAGAGCGAAATGGCCTCGCTCCTCAAGCGTCTGGCAACAGGGATGTTGCTCCGGATCCGACTGGAGAGGGTGGACCTCCGGAGGCGCCAGGCCTCGACGGTGAGGGCGCCCGAATTCTGGCCGCGGGGAAGGTCTGCAGGATCCCAAGCCCCTACGGCTCTGATGATCACATCACAGAGAAGTCGATCCACCAGGGCGCCACTGCATCTGCCCACGACATGCCCTCGGCACATGATGAGGTATCCGGGGGGAAACAGCTCTCTCTGTGTGAGAACGTAGCCCAGACTGAGCCGACATCTACACGCGAAGAGGCGGCGTCCCCTACTCCCCATCAGAGCCACACCCAGTCGCGCGCCTCTCACACAAGCGTCAGAGCTCCTGACAGCGCGTATCACGCCGTCCCAGCAAAGGCAAAAGCCCCGGCTGCCCAGGAACCCCCCGAAACCGCCGACCCACCCGCTGCCCAGGCATGTCGACCACCTGTAGAGATGGACGACCCGGCCCAGACCCACAGCAACAACATCAGCGTTCCCGACCCCGCTCCCGCTCCCGCTCCCGGCCCCGCCCTCGCCCTCGTCCCCTCAGCCCCTTCAGTGCCAGCCTCCACACCCACCACGCTTGAGCGCGATACCAAGCACGCCGAGGTCTCCCTGGCCGTCCTAAGCCCAGACGCCTGCCGCATGCTCGAGCAGCTCCTCGACAACGGCGCCGCCGCCGTGGCGCCTCCCCCCACACCAGACAAGAAGCCCGCGCGGGGCCCTCGCCGGCTGCTGAATTCGCTCTTGGCTAACGTCAAGGGCGGGGTCGGAAACGGAAACGGTGGTGGTGGTAATGGTGGCCGTCGCCGGCCTAAGACCGCGCCGTCGACGGGGCCGGGGCCGGGGCCGGGGCTGACAGCAGCCGCGCGGCGCGACGTGCTGCTCGAGGCGGCGGGGGTTTTGGCGTGTCTGGCCAACGGCGAGCTGCGCGAGAACCCGGGCATTGATGCGAGGGTTTGGGAGGCGGCTAGGCGGGAGTTCGCTTTGAAGGGGGAGGAGGCTGTGGGTTGAGGGGGGAGGGGATGGGTGGAAGGAAGGAAGGGGGAAAAGAAGAAAAAAAAATAACAGCCATTATGTTTCGTTGTTAGGAATGGGTGGTTGTAAAAGCGATGTAAGTGTGTGGATGTTTTCTAATTTGGTATGTATGTGGCGTCGGTGAGCTACCTCGGGAGCGAGCGAGAGCGACTCGGATTTCTATTTGCTGTTTTTTTCCCTTTGTTTCTTCTTTTTTTCACTCGCCCTGTACGATTATAAATTCCAGACCTATGTTTTTCCTTTGTTCAATAGAATCAGCGAATTGATGTGGTCCGATTTCGTAGGTGCCGCTCTCGCGTGCATGGGTATCCTGATGCCTCTCTCTTCATCCATTGGCAGCTTACCACGCCACCACCCACCTACCTACCTACCTACCTAGGTACCTAGGTAGGTATCTGAAAGGTAGGTAGTTACCACCGACAGACCATTTATATTCCCAGACAGGCTGCCAGGTATCTTTTTGGAGCACATTCCTGGAACTGCCCGCATCTGTCGGGCGGGTCGACGAGGACCAAAGGGAAGCCAGGGATGTCTCTTCTTCCACGCGCCTGTTAAAGAGGATTTCTGTTAGCCTTGTGGGACTGGACACATGGGGAAACTTCACGCCATGGCAGATAAAGCTTCTGTTTTCACTGGGAGACTATTGGCGTATTTATTGTTGTTGTGACATAGAACCGTCCGGGGAGACTCTCTAGGACACACGTGCCCCCGCTGAGGAATGCTTGGACAAACCTTAAACGAACGTCAACCACATATTCCGGCCCCTTGTCGGCTCCGGCCAAGCAATCGACCGCAGCGAACTGTTCTTTTCGGACAAATAGTAGATTCCGATTGCCACCATTCTCACGGGATTTTGCCCTTCACCACGCCAACCACCTCCGGGATCTTCACAGAGAGGCCGAGCTCGCCCCTTCCCACGATCGCGGTAGCGGGGCCCAACGTTGCGCCACGTATGGCCCTACTGCATGGTCCTGCTACGCATCGTACCTCACCTATCCTGCAGTAAATCACGGTAGGTGGAGGGGCCGGGCCGCCCTCCGAAAAGGTTCGGGTAGGGAGTGATGGGACAACAAGCAGTACCACCGACGACGAGGACAGAAAAGGAAATGATAAGAGACAGTTTTCCTCTATGTTGCCCCTGTTCTACTCCCACCCTTGATTCGGCCGCATCCTGAGCGAGCAAGGAACTCGCGGGGATGCTTTCTGTCTTTCCTTTCATACCCTCTGTCGATGGGTGCCATTTTTCTATTCCTGATAGCATCTACCTAGGTAGGTAGCTATTCTATTCGCAGTCCGCATTGTTTACCCCTTTGAGGAAAGCAGAAAACGCATTGAATGTCGTTGCAAAAGATAAGCCGACGTATATGTCCGCATCGTCTACTCTATATCCAGTCTTCAGCGCTGTCCGCATCATCATCGGAATCCGGGTAGTACTCGCTGTCACTAGCGGCAGCGCCGGCGCCGGCGTCGTCGTAAACGTCGCCCATATCGTCTTCATCGTCGTCGTCGTCATCACTCTCGTCGCTTTTGTGATCCACATAGCTCTCATCACTTTCCTCGCTCTCATCCTCGACATCATTGTTGACATTCCCATATCGTCGCCGTTGCAACGGAGCAAGCATATGTCCGCACATCCTGCTTCTCTTGCTGCCGCCGCTTTCGCCTTCATTACTATCATCGTCGTCACTCTCCATCTCTGAAAAAGACGAGGAAGAGGAAGAGTCTTCGGAGCAGCGCGACTCGACCTCGGAGTCTTCGTCGCGCGTGAGGAAGACGTCGTAGAAGGCGAGGGGACCTTCACTGAGATGGGCGCAGTTGCGACGGCGGCAGCTGCGACGGTCGTGGGCTTGGTGGAGAGTGTTTGTCTCCTCGGGGGTCGTTATCGGGTTCTCGGTACTGCTGAGGGTGCTTGACTGCCCGCTTTTGTCGTCGTCGATTTGAGAAACGTCGTCGGCGCGACGAGCGGGACGTGGCGATAGTGGGAATGATGGCCAGCGCAAGATGTCTGGAAGGCAAAAAGGCTCGACAGCTGTAAGTTGTGGTAGTTCAGGGTGAAAGCAGGATGATTGGTGATTGCTTCTATGGGGATTCGTGTTTGGGTGTATGAGGGGGCAGAGGGTAGCCGTCACTTGCCTTCTTGGCTATCTTCTTCCCGCTGGCCGTCCTCCTCCGCCTGCTCCAAGTTTGAGCCGCAATCAGAAGAATCCTGGTTAGGATCCTCTTCGCTTCCCCCCAACAAGGTGTCTTCCTCGTTCTCTTCGTCGACTCTCGAATCCGTCGTCTCAGACTCCAGTGTGGCCTCCAAATGGAAGGGCTGCACGACAGACAACTTTCCCGTGAGTCGCTCCTGGGCCTCGAAAGCGGAGTGGCCACCGCCGCTACTACCGCCGCTATTGCTGTTACCATCATTATCATCGTCGTCTTTTTCCTCGTCCTCCTCCCAATCCTCAACAAAAGGCTGCATACTCATCGCCTCCAATCTTTCCCTGAATGCCTCCGCCTGCTTACATCCACCAACGCGCTTCGTTGACTGCTTGTGGTCATCAGCGGACGGTTCCACATCCTTCGCTGGAACCCAGATAAACTGGGTGTCATCCGGGATGCCCGTCTCGTTCTTCGCGGGGAGCATGCCACGGCTGTCGCAGCAGAAGACCATGAAGGGAAGCTCCCAGCCGCCGGCGCGGTAGCAGCGCTCCTCATCGGCCTGGAGTGGGGGCCGCCCTGGAACCAACTTGTCGTGGTACAACTGTTCGAGGTGGTAGTATTCGGTCGGCTTGTTATCTCCCATTCCGACCTTGGAAAGGTCGCCGTCCAAGGGCACGCGGAAAGCCCTCCACGCGACTTTCCGGAAACCCGCCATGCCGAAGGGGATGCAGCGGACTGTACAGAGCTGGCCAACTTTGGGAGGCAGCCTGTCCCACTTCACGCGAAGAGCTAGGGTTGGCTTGTGCTTGCTGAGAGAGATGCGGGCGACAGGAGTCGTCGACAATTCGGTCGTTCGCTCCGCGTACTTCTGGTTGTTCATCGCCATGCTGCTGGCTGTGCAGCCGAAGATCATAATTTGAAAACATTTTTCGGCTTCCGCGTCAGTCGCGCTGTTATCAAGATTGCGGTGGTGCTGGGTATCACGGTGATTCATCGCCGCGGTCGGGTTGTCAAAGGACATCCGGTGGGCGCGGCATCGGAAAATGTAGAAGGACAAACCGATGCTGAGAATGACGTTCAGGGGCTGGCCGTTGGAAAATATCTCGTCGAACTGGACGAGTTGACGAGAGGCTCGGTCGGCTGGGTGAGTGTTTCGCACAGCGCTGTCGGCAGGGCTCGCCCGATGGCGGCCTACCGTTGCACTAGCGGGCTGGGAAGGGGAGCCCAATGGTCATCGATAGGCCGTTTCCTTTTCCTTAGGCCGCTATCGGGAGTCGGAGGAATTTGAATATCTCCTCCCTTTTGGCGGCCATCTTCATCGATAATGATTTTGCTGTGGGCGGTTTGTGTAGGTGTATTCGGGCCATTTTCGGGTGTCGGTAGCATGCAAACTGATGCTCGCCGGGACAAGGGTGGGATTTCTCGCTTATCGTCCTGTCCTAAGAAAATATCAGACGAAAGGCTTACATTTAAACCACCCGAAATGAGGAAATGAAGTAAATTCTTGAGTACCTAGTGAATAATGAAGCGTACTTTATTTGCCATCTTGCCAAGGACCGCCCGCTCGAGCTCGAGCTCCGTTTCTTTTTCTGCCTGGAGGTTGATATCTGCAAAGCTGGGCCCCCCATTCACGTCCTTACCTGCCTCCGCACGCCTGCCTCGAAATTCGGATTCTCGTGCTGGATGACAAACAGTCCTGTATTCGTAGGGGTAGTCTTTGGCCTCCAGGTCTCCAAAAAGTGCAGGCTGCTTTCACAACACCCCCCTATGAAGGTGTCAAACGGACGGTCAAGCAGCGAGCGGATGGACGGTCGCCACGGGTGAATTTGAATAGAAAACTGCGTATTCTACGACCCGGAAGCTGGGTCGAAAAGGAAAATGAGGGCAGGCTGCTCAGCTGTGCAGAAGCGGTGCTTGGAGGCGGGGCAAGCAAACGCAAAGAAGCGGACGAATCTGATAGGAAAGAAAAAGTAGCAATATTCCAGAAAGGGAAATCCAGAAAATCGTAACCCACCGCTCCTCATAGCTTTCAGCCAATGGCATGTAAGCTCGCAAGCTCGCTTGTTCGTATGTGGGATTGCTGGCCAGTGGGATGGACGACCGGACGCATGCAGGCTGCCGGTGCCGTGGGATGTTTGCTTTCCCTTCCACACCAAGATACACCACCTACATGCACAAGACGATGCACGAGAAATAAAAGGAAGGAAAAGGATCACATAGAAAACTCTCACAGCCTAACCAACGAGCTCACCAGCGTCTAGCAAAGCCGACAGATTCCCGGCAGCAAACAACACTCCGCATATAATGATAAAAACTCCACTCGGGATTCCATTGCGATTCTAGGGAGGCGAGCTCTTAAGGCTAGACAGATACGAGTTCGTCAGGGACATAGTCCTTATCGGTTTCGTCGTCGCAGAGGCTGACCACAAGTCTAGAGGCGCCTAGAGCTGTAGACCCTCCATAGAACCTGCAGACGACGTTGATCGAGCAGCGCCGCCGAACAATGTACGGACAATCCCATTGCCACGATCGGCCACGGTGCTTCTAACGTGGGTGGCGTCGTGGTCTGGTATAGATAGGTAGGTAGTTAATGGTCAACTTTGAGCTTTCATGAACTCAGCGAAGCGGCTCCAACTACAGGTACTTACCACGTGGACAAGCGTGAGTCACTAGATGTAGGATATTTGCCCTCAGCCTCGAGTCGCTTTTTGAACTCGGTGGCCTTCTCTAGACCGACAAGCCTGGGAGGAGGGCGGCGGAAGTCCGAGAAGAAAATGTTGTCCTCCTCAACCCAGACGAAGGCGGCAAGGCCCTCGATGCCGGATTTGCTGACGTTGATGCGGTCGGTGAATACTGTGAAGGGATGCTTCCGTTTATGGGCTAGGGCCATGCCGTCCATGTATTTGGTGGCTCAGCCACGGACCTTACCCCTGTTGACTCGGTAGCAAGAAGGGAAGCTCCTTGGGAGGCCAGTATCCACAAACGTGCCTGTCATGGCTGCTTTTGACGTATCTTGGAAAGGGAGCCGAACGGCCGCGCGTTGGGATCTGTACTTCACGTAGCAAACCTCGCCGATGAACGGCACGCCCTTGATCTCGGGAACCGGGGCGTCCACACCAGCAACGGGCAGGGCATTTTGCGTCAGTCGCGATCCGGAGGTGTTATTGTTCCCTTGATCTTTCACAGTCGTTTGCGGTAGGTTTACTGCATCGGCGTCATCCTGGTAAGGTCGAGATTGCTGACTGTTGGCCGAGATGTAGCGCTTGCTCCCTCCGTCGCGCCGCGGGGATAGACACCTTCTCTTCCTCAAGGAGGTTGTAAGTTGCTCCAGAAAAGCGTCTGAATCTGAGTCGCCGGAATGAGCAGGAGTGCCATTTCGCTGCACGTTGACATCTTGGGGAGCTTCTGTTTGCTCCAGGTTCTGACTGCCTTGAGGAAGTGGCGTCTGACGAATATGGTTCTGGCCACTTCCTGGTCGACCTGGCCGTCCTGGATGTCCTGGTATTAATTGGACATAACTAATAGACGCCATATTATTGAAAGGCTGTAAAACTGAGGCGGCATAAGTTGTAACATACCTAATTCTGGGCACCGCGGATTATCAGGCTATTGAGCTCGCGTATTTGATCCTGCTGATGGGTGGCAATGTTGTCCTGCAAGCCCCGCTCAAGCTGAGCAAACGAGGCTGCTTGCTTCTTCTCGACTTCCTCCTCGACCTGAAGGCGGAATTGACGGTCGCTCCTCTTTCTTCTCGTCGAATTGCTGTCGGAGCTTCGCTTTCTCGATATTAAAAGCAAACGTCTCCGCGGCGATCTTGTCCACGTACTTCTGCGACAAGGCTCGGGTGGCAGCCGCGTTCAACTCGGCCGCTGATGCTGCCATGGTCGAGTAGGCTGTTTGAGGCGACGGGACAGCAAGGACAGGAATGCGGAAGGTACAAAGCCCCAAACACGACGGATGGAAGCGTGTTGGGATCTTCAGGAAAGGATGGGGGAAGAAAGTAGAAAAGATTAAGTTGGCGAAGTGGGGACAACTGAAAGCTACCAGGTACCTACAGGTAGGGAACACTCAAAGGAAGGCGCGACTGATGAAAAGATCATGTGGAAGGGGGGTGCGAGACCGCACCTGCCTCATCAAGTACCGAGTACCTACCTGACCTACCTAGAGCCTCTGTCGATAAGACTGGCACGAAATTGGATTGCAAAGGACGGGACGAAGCAAAACTTCAGTTGAATAAGGCGGTACCGTACCTGTGATCACCTAAAATCTTCTCTAAAACTGAGGCTTGAAGGGGCTCTGTTGTCGCAGTACGCGAAAAGGCTGACTACATCTGTGTCCTGTCGTGGGGCAGCGAGTCTAGCTGGTAGAGTGTCTATGTACCAAGGCTGCCAGCCGCGCAGATGATTTTTCCGAATACTCAAATCCACCCCAGGTCGAATAGACAGAAAGACTGGAAGAAAAGGAGAACAGACCAACAAGATCGTCTTGTCCAAATACCAGGCATGCTGCGTCGTAATCATCAAAAAAGCCCAAAACAATCACCGGATGTAGACTCTATCACAAAAAAAGGAAATAGCACCAAGCTTATTAACAAAAGTATCACTATCTATCTACTCGGAAGTGTGAGCGGATCAGGAGACGTAGTCTTTGTCCAGAACCAAAGAAGCATCCGTGACAAGTCCCTCTGCGACTTGGCGTCTCTTATCTGCCGGCCAGCATGCTCCGTCAGACCAGTTCGCGAATGTTGGCATCATGGCGAGCGTTCTAGCACACGGTCCGGCTCGACATGGACTCGTTGTCGCTGTCGTCGGCGGCATCGTGGCGAGATGTGACGAGGTGGTCGAACGCTGCCACTTTGGAAGCGCTACCGCGACGATTGTGGTCTGCTTGCACGTCAGAAAGGATTGGCGGAGGTGACATGAGGTCGACGTATGTTCCTGTTGTTACATGTCGTGATGATAACCGGGTAATCAGCATTGGCGGATCCAGCACTGAGGAACCACCAGCGTGAGAGAGTTTTGGGAAGGAGGGCGAACTGCTTGCTGCTGGAAATAGATAGGTACTTGCCATCGGCCTTCCGTTTTGCTCTGAGGCTACCCGCCAGCCTCAACCCATCAAGCCGACGGGGAACGTTGTGGGGATCCAGCCGGACGATGTGCTCAGCCCTGAACCAAGCATACGAAGTGGAAGGACCGGGAGGACCGTCGCTGAGGACCACAAAGGGGAATTCTCGCAAGGGGACCAACGCGCCGTTGTTTTCGTATCCGAAAGCCCAGCCAAGGATCCTGCCGTCATCGTCCACCCTGTAGCACTGAGGGACAGTCGTCGCCAGCAAAGAACTTGCAAAGTCGCCGCGTATGCCCACTTGAGAAAAGTCGCCGAAGGGGAGTCTGATGGCGGCAGCACGGTAGCGTTGGGTCGTGGGCCGACCGGGTATCTGGTAAGAGACGCAGCACACTTCGCCGATCGCGGGTATCAGTCCTGTTCCGGCGGCGGCACTCGGCCTTGGGGCCTCTTGGGAAGCAGCAGCTGGCTTCGCGTTACCTGCCCGTGTCTTGCAGGCCTCGTAAGCTGCGTTGCCCTTTAGAGCCTTGGCGATATCGCAGCCCACAACCATGGAGCCGAAGGCTCTGATGACCGATGATTCCAAGGCTGTTGTATCGTTTTTATGGCGGTGGGCGATGTGCGAGGTCGCCCCCGCCATCGTCTCGAAAGACATCTCGTGGGTTTCACACCGCAAAGTAAAAAACCACTCAGGTTGTTTCTGGCTGGGGTACGCCAAAATCCTCTGGCAAGGGCTTCCTTGATTGAAAACCTCGTTGAAGGTGATGCTTTTGCGAGGCCGACTCACGCTTTTGGGGGTGGTTGGACGAGTAAATGCTTTCCTTCTCTTCAACTGTCCGGAATGAGTCTGTGAGGCAGGGTCTTTGCTCTGAGCTGCGCGACGGGAAGCTGGCTCTGCCTTCTCCTCATGAACCTCCTCCTGATCGATGTCCATGGCGTCGTTGGGAGGATTCGAGTCACCTTGGGGACCGTTTTGGGAATCATCCTGGCCGCTATCGCCATCCTCAGGTCGAGCGGCGTTGTCGGTACCCGAGAATGAACTCTGGAGGTTCTGATCATGCAGAAATATTTAGGCTTCTGATGGGAACGATGGCCGCCCGGTTGTTGGACAGGAAGTAGCATGGGAAATAACATACCTGATTTTGGGTAGCACTGTCAATGAACTCTCGTATCTCCCCACCTTCATCTTGGATATGCATCGCGATCTTGTTTTGGTAATCGCGCGTAAGACGGCGGAGTGCGTCCGCTTTCTCTTTCTCCTGCCTCAGCATCCACTGCCGGGCTTCCTCGTTGAACTTCTGGACGAGGTTGGTCTTTTCAGCTTCGAAAGCCTTCTCGGACTCTTCCTTTTTGTGGGAATACTTTTGGAGAATGGCCTGGAAGGAGGACGTGCCGGTCTCGGTAGGAGTCGGTGATGCCATGGCCAAGGAAAATGAAAAGTATAAGGTAGGGAGGCGACGAGTGGATACGGGCAAATGATTTGATATAGTGTGTGAAGAGCGCAGTCGGGACTAAGCGAACAGGTGGGCATGCTGATACCACGAGGGGAAGAACTGGGACAGCACTGGATTCAAAGAAGGCGGGTGGTGTGGCGAAGGTGAGAAGAACAGGAATGGCTTCGGATGGCAATGGAGCAGGAACCGTAGGTGGAAAGGGAACAAGGAAAAGGAGAAAGGCCCGGGGAAACAAAAAAGGACAGGAAGGTGCGGCTTGGCACTTTCTTTCTGCGCCGGCTATAAGAAAAGAAACGCGAAGGTGGGGAAAAACAAATGGTCGTGTTATTTGCTATCATCATCACCTCCAAAACTGCGAGGCGTGAGAAGATTCCTCGATCGCAGTATCGTGTTCTTTACACTCGACTTCCAGCTTCCCAGTCCAATGTCTCCCCGACACGCGAGCCTCCTGCCTATATCTCTTCAGCTCGGCGACAACGTCGCGCATCTCCGACAGCTCCTGCCTGGTAGGCTTCCGCAGCGGCTGTCCGTGTTGTTGCTGCTTCAGCTGCTGCTGTTGCACTGACGGCAGCACTGAGTTTGGAGCTTCCGTCGAAACACTCGGAGGGGCGAGGATCGCCATCCAGGCGTCCTGGAAGAGGAAGCTGCCAGCAGGCACCCCGGCGAGGACCTGCGATGGAGTCGCGGGCCCGACGCCGCCGGAGCGAAGAGACGCGTCGCGCAGGTTCTTCATGTATTCGTTTACCGCTGGGTGTGGACTCTGCTCGCCTGGGCCAACCCAGACGGGAACTGTCTGCGACTTGCCGTGGTACGGGACAGCACAGTGTATATATTCTCCATTTGCGGCGTCAGATAGGCCATGTACCTGGGAATGTGTTCCGGTGACGTCGGAGGAGGTGGGGTTGGCTTTTCGGGGAGATGGGGCCGTTTCGGCTCCGCTCCCGCCATCCCCACCTAGCCGGCTTCCAGCTACCGGCTCCTCGGCTCGGCTCGACGGTTTCCATTCGCCGAAGAACGAGAACTCTGCCGCAGGCTGGTCCATGACCGAGCCAGGGTCGTAGCTTTCGTCGTCGGCTGACGAACCCTCCAGCTGCTCGACAGGGTCCGCCTCGAACTCCAATCGGAAATGCCTCAGCCCCTTCAGCATCACTGGGCTCCTCCGCGAGCCAGCCAACGCAACCGCCGTTTCCCCAATCGCACGCTCCTGCTCATAGGCAAGCTCGAGGAAGCGCACGAGCCTCTCCGTGATGTGGCCCGCTGATCTGCGTGGGATGTTCGTAAGCGTTACAGAGTTGATGCGAGGGTTCATGTCAGGCACGAACGGCTGCGGGAAGGCAAGGCCAGCGCGCGGGCCAAAGCAAGCCTCCGCCATCCACGAGTCGGTGAGCGACGTCGCACCCTCTGTTGCTATTGTCGGCGTGTGGGTGACGAGGGAGTGGTGCATCCTGAGGCTGCGCAGGTTCGTCGATACGACGGGGCGCAGGAGATGCGAGATACCTACGACGCCATATACCTTGCAGGACCGCGTGAACCATTTGGGCAGAGGAGACCATGATGATGACGGAATCTGCATGAGTACCATGTCACAGTCGAAGTGCTCTAAGAGACCACCGGATGTTCGCAAAGCTCTTTCAACTCCGGCGAGGGTCAACCTGGGGTTACCGCCCACGGAAAGATGGGTGATACCCCGAAACCCCTGGCACGGCCGTGAAGCCAGTACGTCGACCAGTTCGGGGGCGAGACGGCCAGCACCGCCGGCGAGCGCTCGGACCAAGGCAAGGGGCCCGTCATGCAGCACCTGCGTCGTGCCATCAGTCCTCATCCGCATCCTCGTCATCATTATCCCTTCCGAAGACTCCGCCACCGCCACTCCTCTAGCCGTATGACAATTAGGTGCCCCTGGCCCACCCGATGTGCTGCTATCTGATGGGCCGTCATACGAGGGTGCGTCGGCCAAATGTCGGTGCGGATGCGCAAACAGCGCGCTCCACTCGGACTCGACCACGGACACAAATGGGCCGTACTCGTCGGAACCAAGGAGGGACGGAGGACTTGCCTGCACCTGCTTGCCCTCGACCGCGAAGCGTGCGGGCAGTGATTGGGCCACAGGCGGCACCCCAGGTGGCAACCCCCAGCCCACGATGCCTAGAATAGCGGCGTCTCCAAGCGAGTTGTCACTGAGGTCCAGGCTCCAGAGCTGGTGACGGAATTCCTCAGCGAGCAAGAGGGCCGTTGCGTTGTCCATCTCTCGGCCCCGGCCCCTGAGCACCCGCAGATTGGGAAGCGTCTGGTGGCCGAACGATCCCTGCTCTATGGCGGCGCCGAGCGACCCAGAGAGGTATGAAACGTCTAGATACACCAGGTTCGTCATACTCTTCGACGCGAAGTACGAAGTGGGAAGCTCCGTATTGGCGCATCCCGCGACGCTGAGGAGTCGAAGAGGTGATGATGATGAGGAGCTTGAGCCCCCACCACTACTACTGGCTGCGTCATTCTCATTATGAGGCAGGGATCTCGCCAACGCAAGTGGATCGAGGACGGGATGGCCGTCTAGCAAGATGCAACGGAGGCTGGGGAACAGGGTGGGCAGCCTCCTCAGCGTCTCGTTCAGGCTCTGCTGCGCTGAGTCTGAAAGGAAATCTGCGGTCGCGCTTGCAAAGTCCCTGAAGTCTAGCGACAGCACTAAATGACGGGTGGATAGCCTGGCAATCTTCACAGATCGACCTAGGAACCGCCATAGGTACCAGCTCAACTCTGATACAAGCGGCAGGCATTAGAAGCCGTATGGGTTGATGTAAGCAAAGATGTTTCTGATGAAACAGAGCAGGTAAACAAGCCTCTTTCTGGGGCGGGGAGTGGGGTGGAGGGGGCCAAAAACGGAGGATCAGTGTAAAAAAGTGAAGGCTGAGTCATTCCTCACCATCTTGTCTGTCCATCCCAAGCAGTTTGACCATCTGGAGGGGATCATTCCAGAGACGGGGCGCGAAATGGCTGTATGCCAGCTTGGATACCAGGCAAAGCCCTGGGTATGCTTTGACAGGCACGGATGGTGCTACAACGGCCCACCAGTCGGTCTTCCTTGTAGCCTCCTGGTACGACGGGAGCCCCGACGACGAAGACCACTGAGCTGGTGCGGTCGCTGCCATGGCTGTTTTTGGCCCAGCCCTGGCCCAGGCTGCCCTGCTGCGGCGGGCTGACCTGATAGGACGGCGGATGCCGGGGGGCTAGTCACAAAGCGAGGCGGCTCGTACGTACCCCTTGGCGGCGGCGGCTCGGCCGCCCGGCTTCGAGGTATCTAGATCGCCCGCCCCTTTCAGCTGGCCGGTACTGCTTCTTCGTCTTGACTTCTCTGGGGCAACGAACGGGAATAGACTGATCCGGCGATGACAGTACGCCTCTTCCTCTTCCAAGCCTCCTTTACTACCACCTAGCCTAGGTACGAGGTATGCAAATATTCTTAAAATAAAAACAGCCCAAAAGGAGACGGGGTGGATGGGTGATGTGTTTGGGATAAGAAGAAGCTATTCCAAATAGCCATTTCAGATTCGATCGGGCTTCACTCGGCCAAATCGGCCCCTCGCATCCCGTAATAGAGAAAGAGAAGTTGTACGCGTGCGCGCGTGTGTGTCTGTGTGTGCTGTCGTTGCGTTTGTCTGTACGACATTCGTCGTCGAAGCAGGCAGGAGGAGCACAGCCACGCTGAGCTTTGCGTACTTGCATGCTCAGGTGCTTGAAAGCTGTCAGCGAATCACACACCCCTTCCTCTCCATTCCGATGTCGTGACCAAGCCAATGAAAAGCGGTGAAATGTGATCAAGGAGAGGATCGTTTTTGTGAGAATGAGCCTATAGCCTTCGAGTGGATAGGGGGCCGGAGCCTCTTCGATAATGGATGGCGGTATTAGATACAGTGCCGTGATGTTCCATGCGGCGGCAGGTGGGCGAGGAAATGCGGTAGTCGGCAGCGTTTTCTTGGCAAGCTGGGGTGACAGGCGCGCCAAGATTTGATGGGGGCGGGAAGGGAATGCAGATAGGAGGCACAGTGGATGCCTCTTCAAAGATGCAGCGAAGAAGCAGCGCGGAGGCTTCGAATTGATGACTGCGTTTGATGGCACTCGAGACGCTTGCAGCGTGCATGTATGTAAGGCGTAAGGTGTTACAGTTGACGGCATTTCCCGGTGTAGGCGTAAAGACCACGCTGGCACATCCGCTACAGTAGCTGATGAGCGCACTGACGAACAGCGTTCCCAGTGCCTGAAGCACATGGTGGACGGCCATGCAACACCGTTGGGCAGAAGCTGAAAAGAAGCGGAGCCCCCTGAACAGATATTGAAGTCGGTCGAGCTGCACACGCCTGCAGGTCGCATCAAATGAATCCATCGAAGTCGGTCCGCATCTTTCTTCAGACGAAGCAAGGAAAGATGAACTCCTGGTCTGTTTCTTTCCGGTGTATTTGCTTTCTCCTTCAATTAGCGAAATGTCAACTGTGCCATATGTGCGCTCTGCTCTGTAATAATGCGGACGGACAAGGCAGATTTCGGCGACTTGGGCTCACCTCATGGATGGATGGGCACATCGAGCGGGAAACATCCGAAGGTCACTAGGCTGCCCTCTAATATTTCGCGGATTCTCACGCTCTGTAAACGACGAAGCCAGCCGGCTGGGCTCATGCAAGATGCACGAGAAAACGCGAAAATCAAATAGAGTGTCTTAGTATTAGCAAGCGCATCCACCTCTCTCTATTACGAGTTTCAATTTGCTGGAGATGGGCTGGAGATGTGGTTGAGATTTTCATCTTCCATCCATACCTCTCCCAGCAGCAGATGCGGCCACCCGAAACCATGTCAGATGGACGACCGGTCAGCCAGTAGCAGAGCATATGCCGCCCAGGAGCTCAGAGGCCCAGGCGCACAGACATGGTACTGCTGTACGAAGGCACATGTTTGTCGAAGACAAAAGATGGATGCACGAGGGGGCGGTGAGGGAAAAGAGAGAAGATAGAGACTGGCGGACATGCTGGGGTGTTATTCCTCCAGACCTCTGCTGGCATCTCTGCTGGCCTTGCAGTGCAGAATGTGACGCGCATTCTGTCTGGATTTGTATCATGCTAACGACCCTCCCCCGTCGAAGTGAGAAAATACGAAAACCTTTGCCACAAAGCGGTGCAAACCGCAAGAGGCGAATCGCAAGAGAGCACACACCCCCCTCCTCGGTGCTTCTTTATACGTGAAATGAAACTAGGTACAGATCATTTGTCTTCTATCACTGCCTGGCCGGTGATCTCCATTTGCGATGGACGGTGTCTCCTGCGGTCAACAGACGTATGTAGGCGCAGAAAGCAACATCACAGAGCAGGTCGCAGGTGGCAATGCAGGGTAAAGCAGGACAGAATGCTACAGTACCCCAAAAATCCCGAATTGGACGGCTTTTCAATACTCCCTGAGATATGTGATCGTCGCCTTGATATTGAATATTGCAAAGCAGGCGGCAGGCGAAAAGAAAGAAGAAGGCACAGGCTTGGTTCGGGGACCCGCGAACCAGGATTTAGCATCACACTTTCGGCCCCGAACAGTCTGGTGCACTGTAGAGACTACCCGCACTAACAAGTTCCACATCAGACGACATGTCTCTTCGATGCCGACAAAAGCTGTTCTAGACTTTGGACTGTGGACTGGGGGATCGGGCGAGATGCCGGGTCCGCGTTTTTTTTACTGTTTGTCATGCTGCTTCTGTCATTTTCACTGGAATACACCATCTTCTTTCAGAATAACCCCCTGCCGTTTCGACGAAATTAAACCGTTACCGAATGCTCTCCAGTTTTGGCTGGACCGCTGCCGTAGCCGCCATGCATACCTACATATACCTTTGACGAGGATACATATGTTCGAAGGCGTCCATGACCTGTCGTGGGCGTACATGCTTTCCCTTCGTCTCCTTCGACGGGCGGTGAACGGCGGCCGCGTCGCAGGATGCTACCTCGCCGAATGTTGACTCTTAGACTTTCATACCATGTCAGACGCAAATCGTGCGTCTGTCGCGTATTCACCGGCGTCTATCTATCTGTTTGACATCGCCAAGGACCGAGTCTCCGATGCTAAAGTGGGCCCACGGTCCCGATTGTGATGATAAAGATGGATAGCCCCCTCCCTGGCTTTACCGCAGCGTTGACGCAACCGACACGCCGCTCCGTATACATGATACAGCTCCAGAACAGCCTCTATGTAGGTAGTTGTCTAGAACACGACATGATAGGACCGGTATTCGTGCTGAGATCCCACCGCCATCTCTCATGCTGCCTCCCACAGAACAACTGCCAGATCCACCACCAGACAAATGGACAGTGCGTTCCAGCACACGGATTCTGCCGTGTGATCCATGCCCCGCCGCCTCAGGCACTCATACAGTTTGCACCTGGCGAGTGATTTGCCACTTTACGAACCGACGACGCCACAAAACACACCTCCATCCTCGTCCCCTACAGCTGGACTTTTGCGACCTACACTCGGGCACCGGACGGAATACTGTTTCTTCGGCGGCTATCGGTAGGATTTTCCTCTATCAAGTGAAATGCCCAGCAACACTTGACCAAATTGTATTACTTTCACTTTTTCACGCACCTCGCTGCCCCGATAGACAGATTGGAGAGGAGAGGAACTGGCACATGTTTGCCAAGCCCTTCGGTGCTTCGAATGCGGTATAGCGCGTCCCGACAGTCTGGTAAGCTCCACCAGGGCTCCACCAAAGCTCGGCCGTGTTCGCACAGCACTCTCTTCCTGCCTTGGTCCGTCTCTCTCTCTCTCTCTCTCTCTCTCTGTCTCTCACTCTCGCTCGCCCCTCTTATCGCCGAGCTAGGTGCCTACTAGGTACCCTCCTGTAGCCACATGCTGGCGGAAGAAGAAAACCTGTTTGTCACTGCCAAGGGCGGCACATCTCAGCCTTTTCTTGGCTTCTGTCTGCTGCTCACATCTAGCACCGTAAACAACCAGCGACCCCGACTGACCCTGACCCCTGACCCTGACCGACCTCGATCCCCGATCCCGGCTAGTCTGTTAGTATCAGTTCAGTTCGGTCAATCACCGCTTACCGTTTCCAACCGAGCTTCGTCACCATCACACAGCCAGCTGGACAGGCTTGACGAGGTGATTGTGATGAGCACATACACTAACAGCACGCTTTAAACTACTCTGCATTCACCCACTCACTTGCTTGCATATACGTAAAAAATTCCCCGGTTCTGGCCAGGTTATGGCCTCGTCAACATGGTCATCTGTCAGTCGGTCAGGATAAGCTTTTTCGCTGTTTTTTCCCTTCCCCTCCCCTTCGTTTTTTTCTTTCCTGACTATCGATTGTGATGTGAAGTGTGTGTGTGTGTGTGTGTGTGTGTGTGTGTGATCGAAATGAGATGAACGCAAAGCCGCACAGTCCCGCAGAGGGTCAAGGTTTGGATACATGAATCCTTCCCGCTTTTTCCGTCTTCCATTTCCCATCTCTATCTCCACTGGCTGCTGGGCTGGTGGGGTGAGTGAGGGGAGGAGATCGGAGTGGTGTCGCAGCGTATCCACGTAGGCCCCAAGTCTGCGTGACGGACTTGACTCCGGGTGACGAACCGCAAGCGACGAACCACGAGCGATGGATAGTGGGCAGCAGCGGGTAGCGGGGTGGGAAGGAAGAGCAACACTGGTCACTGACTGATCCCCAATCGATCTCCTACATAGGTACATAGTATCTTAAGTGTGCTACGAGTTTGCATTCCCTGCAGCACTCCGTCCACTTTGTCCTGTCCTCCTCTCCTCCCCTCCGCTGACCAGACCGTATCTCGTCCAGCATACGTACGTACGTAGTCTTGCCCTCGCCCTTACTTTGCTTTCCGTGTTCTTTCGTTCTGGTTGAGTTCTACGCATGCAAAGAGGAGCGATGGGGGCGGGAAAGATCCTTTCACTTTTCGAAGATGCATGGAAGGATGGATGGATGTAAGGTATTTGAGTTTCGCTTTGAAAGGAAAGGGAAAGAGGCAAGGATGGAAAGAAAAAAAATTATGATGATGGTGGGTGGTAGTGCGTGTTCACGGGTTTAGACGAGGGATGGGATAGGACGAGGGGGGAGCAGGGGAGGCTAGGTGGATGTGCTGGATGGAGGGGATGGTGGGTGAGAGAAGAGCAGAATGTGGAAAAGAGAGTATTGCTTCCGTGGCTTGATGAAAAGAACCCGAGGAAGCCGGATTTGGAAACGGTCCCCTGGTCGAATGCATCCAGGCCAAGTTGGTGTCCTGCAGAGGCCTGCAGCGGCCGAAAGGGAGAGAGGAAAGACGGAGAGAGAAATTTTTATTTCAGAATGAAGGAGAAGAGAAGGAGGGGTTGGCGGGGATGGGTAGGTGGTGCTCGAAGGGATGAGAGGGTCGAGGAGATAAAAACCGGGTCTGTTTGTCTGTTCGTCTGCTCGCCAGTCCCTCTTCCGTCAGGCCAAGGGTGCCCAGTTCGATGGCGTGGAGGCGGCATGCGTCGTATCTTCCATTCGTGGGAGAGGCGTGCAGACGGGCAGGGAGGTGTCAGTGCGCTGTCCTGGCATCCTGGCATGTCCTGCCCTGCAGCGTGCAGCCAGAAGTGGGATGGGATCTGCGGTCTATTGGTCCTACCTATCTACTTACGTATGTAGAGATTAGTCCTTTCCGTCCACTGTGGTGGCATACAGTGCATCGTCGACTGGGCAAACAGGTCGGGTCGAGGACACGACCATTGTCTGAATCTGGCGACACGCCAGGGCCTCTGAAAGACAGCCCTCCTCGCTTCCGGCGCTTATCGTTTATTTTTGAGCCTTCCTTCCGCACTCGGGTGTCCAACGTCTACTGAAATTGTTTCGCACTATGCATTCGACACTGCCAGCATCATCACAATCTCTTAGGAATGTAGTCGCTCGCTCGCTCGCTCGAGGGTCTGACCCGGGCAGGCCAGGTTTCGTATCCTGGTTCTGGGGCCTGCTGCCATAATGATATGTCACTTTTATCTCTGAGTCCGCAGACGGAGATTTCCATTTAGACGAGGGAAATGACAAGAAGCAGGATTCCTCCATTTTTTGGTTCTGCGTGTCGAAAACGAAGAGGAAGTAAGACATC
Source organism: Ophioceras dolichostomum (assembly GCA_003049485.1). NCBI lineage: Eukaryota > Fungi > Ascomycota > Sordariomycetes > Magnaporthales > Ophioceraceae > Ophioceras > Ophioceras dolichostomum. The sequence goes on from PYST01000059.1 coordinate 110,939, forward strand.
TATCTTGGTGATGTGGGGGATAAAAATATGCTGGTCCAGTCCAGCATTGGATCCCCCAGAGGCCGGATCTATCAGGAGCCGAGCATGGCTGTATTAGTCGCCCGGCTTTCGTCTGTACGCTGTCAGCATGCTGGTCGGCGTGGTGGCGTCCCCTGGCGGGACGTGCTCTCCTCATGTTGTTCCGTTTGGACCTTCTGAGGATCCTTCCCTGCTCTTCTGTCTGCGGTCCGTTACTTGTTTTATTGGCAGCTGCAAGACACTTCTCGCAAAGGGCAGGGCAGGGCAGGACATGACAGGCCTGTCCGAGCTAGGCCAGGGGAGGGCAGGCAGTGCAGAATGTGGTCTTTGCTTTTCTGCCAGGCATCTCAGTCCAGGACCGAATTTCCGAACCTTACGCTCCGTTTGCCTACGCCCTGTGAACGTGGAGACCCTTCACTCAGGGACACACGGGGCGGGCTGTCTGATGTCCTGAAAGATAGAGAGGATCACCTGGCGTAGGCCGGCCGCAGTGCCGTCCTTACTTCGTCTTCCTCGGGCGTACCCCGTCTGTCACTGTCGATCATCAGTCCAGGTGGGGAAACAAAACGAAACATCAGGGGAAAAGAAAGAACAGGGGAGACAACCTTCGGCCAGTATGACCGCCGCCTCTGTGACGTGGGTGCATGTCCGCCCAGTCAAGCCAGTCTCCCCTCTTTTTTCCTCATTCCAAAGGCGACGATCCTGGTTCTCGGCCAAGCATCAGCATCACTCACACATTGTCAAGGCACACACACGCGCACACACACAGATACTCACACCCACACCAAAAATCAATGCCAGGTGTAAGCGAGGGGGAGAGTATTTGAAATACCCCCTCCACACCGAAAAGTTCTCGCCCGTCGAACATTTCACCGGTCGGCGTTTCTGCCACCGTTCGTAGTCTGATTCCTTCGAACCATCGCGTTTATTTATCTCAAACTACCTAGAAGGCAAGGGGAAGCGAGAACAGAGACCAGACGCCGGAGGCGGGAGAAGAGAGAGTGTGTGTGCGAGAGAGAAAAAAAAAGAAAAAGAAAACTGTCTCATCACTTGGCTGCCAGCTCCAGCCCATCCGTCGTATTCCGCTGGTCGTTAGCCCGAGATAGCAGCCCGTGATTCGCATTCTTTTTTGCTGCTGTCCACGCCCAGCCGACCGTATGTATTTCTTCATCGTCCTCCTCTCTCACTCTCTTCTTAACTCGGCCTGCAGCATGCATGCTTGCTGCCGCCCCCTGGTCACATTTTGGCGGATCGGGGGACGACGCAGCTACCATATTCCCTGTCTACCACTTCTCCCCCCATGTCCTGAGGTGGATCTTTTGTGCTTGGATCGGACCAGTGAGAGTGCGGCTGGAGCAAGAAGAAAAGCGTCGATTGCAGGCTCCAAAGCCGAGCTATACTGCTTCCGGACAGGGCTCTCTCCATCGTCCACTGTGTGCCAATTGGGCGTCTGTCCTGTCTCCAATTTGTGCACTTTCTCCTTTCATTACTTCCCGCGTGCATGATTTCTTTTTGGAGGCGGTGGGTGATTTGTGAGAAGAGCGTGGGAGGCGGGCTGGTGATGACTGACCGGATGCCATTTCTGGTGTCTAGCGCATGGGAGCTAGTACAAGCTAGCCAGCCAGCCCAGTCCAGTACACTTCCAGTCTGTGAAGTATCTCGCCCGTAACTTTCTGGCTCCTGAGGAACGAAGCATAGCATTCCAGTCCGCGCCGGTCAGCGCAATACCTCTAGAAAATGCAACCGTCTCAGATAGGTATGAAATGAGGCTGGTGGCTTTTTCTACCGTGCAGTCACTGTCAAACGTAGTAGGACGATGTGGTGGTGGACGTAAGTCGCCAGACTGATCACGGGAGAACGAGAACGTGGGCTGGTGTCGGGAAGCTGATAGAAGAACTGATGAAGCTTCACAACTGATACAAGCATGTTGTTCTGTTCAGGATGGTATAAATCAATGTATTCCTAAGCTGATTAAAGCAGATAAATAGATGTGTAGATGGGGTAGACAGGTACGTATGCAAGTAACCAGCCACCGCTTCTCTCTGCTCCCTGCTCCCTGCAATGATGCTGGTATGCAACTTGCTACTCATCCTTTGCCCCCCATCCGACTGTGCTGTGCAGTGCTAATACGACGAAAAAGATGTTCTGCGCAATATCCAAAAATACACTCCCAGCCTAGACTGTCCTGGCTTGCTGCGCTCTCTGTGTGTGTGTCTCTCTCTCTCCCAATACCTACAGAATGTAGGTAGTCACCATTTTTGGCCCCATACCATCCCATTTGATACCCCCCGCTCACCTGCTCACAAGCCTTTCTGCTCCCGCGTTCGATAAAGGGGGGGGGGAAAGAAGATACAACCAGCCCCAAGTTTTACTCCATAACGCCTCAAAAGTACCTACCTAGATAAGCACCTAGGTAGACAATATCATGAAAGGAAACAAAAACCCGCAATACATGATGGAGTACCTGGTAGTAGTGTTAAAGCAGCTCAGAGGGAAAAAGGAAATAATTGTTTTTTGTTTTTATTTATAAAAAAATACGAAAAAAAACACCAGGCCTACAAGGCAGCAGACAGTTAGGTAGGTACCTAAATGCTGACAGCAAAAACAGGCCGCACAACTGTAGCCCTGCGAGGAGCGATGCCGCCCATGCCGCCAGCGGAGTGCGCGGAATCGGCAGCGGAAGCAGCAGCAGCAGCAGCAGCACTGCCCTTCCGGACCTTGGCGCTCATCATCATGTTGCTGAAGTACTCGGCCGCGAGCGGGTGGTACTTGATGCGGCTGTTGGGCTTGTCGGCCAGGGTGTGCTTGTGGATGTGGTTCCGCATGTTGTCGGAGCGGTTGCAGATGACGCGCGGGCAGAAGGGGCACTGCTCGGCTTTGTCTTTGACGTGCACGCTATATTTTTGTTGTTGTTTTTGTTCCCTGTTAGTATATATGTTTCTCCTTCCATTCTCCTCTCTGCTTGGTAGTGATGCTGCTTCTTCGTGGTGTGATATATGCCTGGTAGATAGACAGGCAAGGCGGCTAGGTATTTTACCTGTCAATGTGTCGCTTTTTATGCTCAGCTTTCCCGAATGCCTTGTAGCAGCCCTCGTAAGGGCAGACGCTCTTCGCCGCCGGGACCCTCGAGACGGTGACCCCGTTGTGGGTGGTCTCTGTCGCCTTGTCGTCGATGGGGCCGTCTTCCGCCCACCCCTTTTTCAGGCGGGTGCTGGCCGGCGGGTCCCGTTTGCGGGTGAGCTTGTTCATGTAAAAGACATTGTGTCGGGCGTTGGTCTCCTTCTGTATCTCCTTCTGTATGGCTCGCAGTTGCACGTTGGTCTTCCTGCGGCTGCTGCTGAGACGGATTTTGCGAGGAACATAAACAGGAGCAGCAACAGGCTCGTGCTTGATGCCCACCACAGGCTCGCGCTTGACGCCCACCATGCTGTCAGTGGTGTTGTTGTTGTTGTTGTTGCTCGTGGGGCTGTCGAAGAAGTTGATGGGACCGGTGTCGTCGCCCCAGACGGAATGGGGGTCTCCACCGGAAGAGCCCGCCCCGGTGTGGTGGTTGGCCCAGGGCGTGCTGGCTAGGCGGTTGAAAACCTCTCCACTGGTGAGGGGAGTCAGCGAGGGGGGAGTCAACACGCCGCCGGCGGGGCGCGGGGTGGACGGCAAGCCGTCGTGGTGTGTAAATGCTGGCGTCCCGAGATGGTTGCCCTGGATGGTCATGGGATAGTAGTCGGTCACCGCCGAGGACTGGGGCGCCACGAGGCTCATGTTGACGAAGCCGGGGGTGCCGCCGTAGGTTGTGGCCGTCGGCTGCTTTGCCATGGGAGATGAACACATGGGGGTAGAGCCTGTAGAGCCGGGAGTGGCTGGTCCGTAGGAAGACGACTCGAACGAGAAACTGCTGCTGGTGATTGACGGGCAATAAAAGGTGTCCTCAAGATCCTGGCAGTAGCGATCGTTGTCGATGATGACTAAATCGTCGGCTTTGTCAATCCTGGGGCTGATACCGCTGCCGTCACTGGCCATGATCTAGTCAAGACAGACACGCGCGAGTATGTTGAATTGCGGATCTCTGTTGCCGTGTGCACAGGTTCCTGGGAGACGGTGATGGCGTAGTGATCAAAGGAGGATGCAAGAGAAAGGGGAGGTGGGATGAGGGCGGCGAAGACTCGATAGTGGAGGAGGCTTGTGTATGTTGGATGATGATAGTGGGAAGGCGAAAGGACTGGGGAAGATGGTGGATGGTATGAAGGAGGATCGAGACACGGAAGGGGAAGTCGTGGGTTGATATAGAAGACGGGATGGAATACAGAAGCAAGAGAGTAAAGAGGAGGAGGAGAGGGGTGTGAGTGTGTCTGTGGATGAGGGGTGGAGGTTGGCAGGGGGGAAGAGAGGCTAGACAGGGGGAGAGGTGTGTTTCCTTGCAACAAGTATACTAGCTACAGGCAGGTACGAATACCGGCTTGGCTGGAGAAACTAGTCTGGGAGACTAGTTTGGGATTGGAATATTGGCGTTGTCAACTCGTAAGCTGTCACAGTCGGTACGTAGGTACATAGAGGGAGGGAATGTAGGCTAGGCCACGCGACATCGTGAGAGAACAGCCACCACAGACAAGGCGAGAGACAACAGCCGTCTGGCGGGACGACGAGGGACCGACCTCGACTCGCCGAAACCCCGTGTCTGTTGGTCTTTCAGCCCCAGTTAGAGGTAGGTAGGTACCTCAGTCTAGAGAGAGAGAGAGTACCTGCCCGTATTTACTTGACAGAACGAACACCCACCCAAAAGATGCACGCCCTTAAATGCTGCTCCTAGATACGGTCTGCAATGAGTTTTGGTTTAAGGACGAGCAGTCATGCTAGACCTAGCACTGTCTTCCAACGGCGGCGTATTGGCGGAGGTTGTTGCAAAAAGTGGTGTGGGTGGAGGGAAGGGAAGGGAAAAGGAAGGGAGGCAAGCACCCATCAAAGAGCAGGAGGAGTCTGATTTGCATGCACGTCTGCTTTGTACCTCTTGTCTGTACATCTATCGACTGTACCTCTGCTGCCGGAAGGGGAGGGGACATGACGGGGCTCGGGGGCAGTATGTAGAGGAAGTTGCAGTTGCAGAAGGGTCAACGGGCAGACATCCACGCTAAGAATGGTGCTTACAGGCTCAATTTAGCTCTGAGTCTGCACAGAGTGACAGATTGGGGTGGCCAATGGCTGCTGCTGCGATCCTCAACTGGCAGGATACAGTGGGAGAAAGAAGAGAAAACGTACAGAATACCTCAGAACGCCGGACGCAGGCAGGCTGGCCGGCATGGCACGCACGCATGTGCTGCTGCTGCTGCTGCGAATCCACGTTAACCAGAGCGAGTGATTCCCCTCTTCTTCCTCTCTCGTCGCGTTCTCTGGCAGCAGACCAGGAGAGCAGGGCAGCAGAGTGTGGCAGCTCATGCAGTCTGCTAGCTGGTCTTGGCGAGTTCCGAGTATGCAACCTTTCTTTTCAGACAGGCTGGCATTGGGCGGGCTGGCAAGCAGACACAGAAGTGCAGCCCCGGTGGCGAGAGAAACAGACAGAGACAAGCGGCGTCTGGGCAGACAGAAAAGAAAGTCGAAAGGCCCGGCTGCAGTCGCCATTACGAAGAGGGCCAGGAATGGTGCGTGTTTTTTGGTGGAATGGAGATTGTCAGTGAATGTCACTTTCTTCTCGGCCCTTCCACCGTCGACATTGAGACAAGACCTGTGGGGCTGAGGAGGAATATTGCAGAACAGAAAAGGGCGAAGAAGACCGAGACGAGATAGACTGGGAAAAGATGGGAAGATAGGCGGTATTTTGAAGAGGGAGGAAAATAGAGACAGTAATGGTCGGGGCCGACGAAGGGCGGGAGGGAAAGGGGGAGGGCGACGATGATGGCGAGGGCGACCTGGACGTGACTCGGACGAGGGCCGTAATCCGAGCGGACTGGCTTCGAAAGCTGAACACAAAAAGCAGCGAATGGCCGGCGACCTGGGCGCAAAAGCAACGGGGGAGGTCAAACAGCTGGGAGGCTGGCTCCTGGACCAGGCCCAGTCTCCCTTTCTTCTTCCACTGGCGGAAGAGATTTGGAGGAGTCAACCTTCATAATCACGCCCGCCAACTCAACCACATTGCTTGTCACCTACCTTCTTCTCGCAGACGTTGGCCCAAGAGACAGGCCAGCCCAGCCCAGATTGACTGCAACCATCCGTACCGACAGGAACGAACATAGCTGTCTGTTATTTTTGCCGCCCTCCTGAGTGGCTTTTCCTATACCTTCAAGCGTTTACCTATCCAGATCCAGATGAAGGAGGATTTAGGGGTAGATATAGCTCGCAGAATGTTGGTAAAAATTGAGGCCGATGATGCTGGAGACGACGGGAAAGCTAGCCCCGAGCGTCCAGTCAGTCGCTCGTAGTAGCCTCAGGTGGGTAGAGTCCACAGGAGGAGCCTTACCAGATCCCGGGAGGACCCATCTACCGTCCATGGCGCCGGCACTGACAGCTAGGAACAAGGAACCTACCAGGTATTGAGGAGCCGGAAGAGGAACGTGGAACGAAGTACAGTACATTAAGCTTTCGGGTCCGCCCTCTCTAATCCTGATCCGGTCAGGTGCGGGCTGGCGGTTTCCCCAGTTGTTAGATGGGACGGGACACTCAAGATCAATTGGCATGGGGTGTCGAAGGTATCGAATTCCAGTCACTGAAAACATTGACAGAGGACGGAAGCCAGTAGACGAGAAGAAATGGAAAAAAATAACGCCTCTCTCGAAAACGAGGGTGGAAAAAGCTCCAAAGTTTGTTGCTCCAAAACTCCTCTGTTTGGTCCCCGACACCGGTGAGCTGTTGGGAGCTGTCGAGCATTGAACGTGCGTGTGGGTCAAGGTCAAGCTCACCCCAGCCAGCGATTGATGCCACCCACGCTCATGGTGGGTCGAGGTGGGCATCGCAATCATTTGGGGTATTTCGACCCCGCCAGCGCGCATACACACAGTACAGTCCAAGACTCTTTGCGTCTTGCTCAGCAGCACATCAGTGGGGCCCCTGCCAACTGCTTTTCAAGTTCTTCCATGCCTCCCGGAAAAAAGGGGTGGCGGTAAGTTGGTAAACGCAGCTGAAGGCATCGTGACCGCTCAAGCCTGTCTGCCTTGTTTGGCTGTTGAAGTTTTTCGCAAGCCCGGAACATGTTCGACTACAAAACAGACGGCGACGCCAAAGAGGAACTACCCCGGACCCTGGATAATGGACGCTAAACGCTGCATGGTCCCTGCTAACGAAACTCTCTCGTAGTGGTGGCATCAGGCAAGGCTCAGGACTAGTCGACAGAGCAAAGAGAGCAAATAGAGTAAATAGAGAAATGGCGGGGGCTTGGGCTTGGGGCTATGAGCTGGGACTAGGTGTTTCTTCTTTGGACTTCTGCGCAGTTACAGTTGAGCGCGGCTACCATCGCCCATCGCTCCGAACTAGACCGCACACCGAGAACTGAGAATGTTTGATGGCAACGGGGTGACGAGGACGCTCCCTACCACCGGCGCCTGGCCTTCGAGTTCCAAGTTCCTTGCACATACGCTATGCCTTTAACCGCACGCCGTCGATATCCAACCCTGCACCAGATAACGGTCTTTGGATCACTCACTATTCAAACAGGGAGGAGTGCGGCCGGTCGAATCGTATCCTGCAACTATACACATGTCGAGGCATCACAGGTCATCAGGCTCTCTTCACATCCCCTAAAAAGTCCCAAAAGGTCCAATGGCCTCCTCCTCAGGTCTCCTAGCGCCAACGACCGGCTGGTCACGAGAAGACTCACTTCCGAACTTTAATTTTCCATCTCACAACTTGCTCGAGGCTAGCCGTCTTGACATTGTCCAAGAAGACAGCAGCACGGCGCAGAGTGGACTGCTGCTTTTGTCGACTTGCAGCAGAGACAAATTGAGACACAAGCCAACAGCTACCAGAGGAGGAAAAATGGAGGGGGAAGGAAGCAACTGCTGGCGGGCTTCGGGGATCCGCACGCTCTCTCCAGAGCAGAGCGATGACAAGATCCTCATGCTGGCCCTGCCTTAAGACAGGGGTGGGAAGCGGCTGGGGGAAGAATGGCAGGGATTGCCGTCGATAACCCCCGGTCTGAGAAACACAAACCAGCCCCGGTCCAATACCACCAGGAGGGGCAAGCCACTGTCACATCTTGCTGTTCGCCCCTCCCCCCCGGCGCCATCGACGAGGCACGATTTTGACAGGAAAATAGCAGCAGCAGCAGCAGCAGTAGCAGAAGATCATTTGGAATAACCCATCACCTGCTTCACATGCACGCAGACTCAGGGTATACCAGTCCCCGGCATGCCCGCCCAATCCCCAACCAAAGGTGCGAAGGTGCCTTTTTCGATCGACATGGCACATCATTGAAGGAAGAGGGGGGTGGGATGGGGGCTTGGGGGGGCCCGGACTCGGGCCTCGCTGCATTCCTCAGTTGCTGGAATGATGAGAAGAAGAAGGTGGTGGAGGGGGTTGCTTCTCTGCGGCTGCTTCTTTTCTTTTGCGAGTTATCAGAAAGCTCTCGGAGTCGTTCGGTACCGGGCTGACTGTTCTAAAAACTGATCGCCCAAGAACGAAAAATGTTTTCCAAATAGGTACGGTACTAGGGAATCCTTCCGCTGAGCCTCAAGGTCAAAGCCAACCCAGCAGAGGGACTCCAGAACCCAGCAAGCCTGAGGTTAGAGGAGAGCCATAGTGAGATTGAGAGAGAAGAAAGGCCAGAGACAGGACAGAAACAATACATACTGGGGAAGATCAGCCGAGTTCGAGGACGAGTCTTTCACGGAGACCGTCCTCCATGTACACACCACACCCACCCACACAAACAAACAAACAAAAAAAAGACCAAGAAGAAAGACAGTGCGAACATCAAATTTCCCAACCAAAAAAGTAAGATTTAGGTTTAAGACAACAGTTTCTCAGGCCGCCTCCTCTACTCCAGTGCCTGGTGAATACCAGGTAGCCAAGTATTGGATGAGAATATCCGGACGACTCAGGGGAGCCGAGACACAAGCTGACGCTGCGCTTCCGAGCCCGTCTATCCCCCGTTCCCTCCCACACTCATTCCGCCCTCTCCGGCCTCTATCGAGATCATCACGTCGTCAAGTCCCAATAGCCTCGTTGCAGCGTCGGGGGCTCTCTTCTTCTTTGTCTCTGTTTCGTCCTCCAGCTGGCCGCCCACCCCGACAAATGGAACGGACGGGCCAATTCTTTTCTTTTCGTTATCTCATTGGAGTAGGTAGTAGGGCTGAAGCAGAAGAAGCCATGGCTGTGTGGTACCTGGGAGGACTAAGGAAAAGTGCCGTGCAGCTTTCTCGAGGCTAGGATGTGGACACTCGAACTCGTCATGTGGCCAGCTGGTGAACAAGAAATCGACGGAGAAAGCGATGACAGCCAGGACAAGGTGGCAGCAGAGCAGAAAGGTCTGGAAGCAATCCATACCAGCCGGGCTAGGCTAGGGTAGGGCAGCAGGGCCCTCTCCCCAGATGATGAGCTGGACAGGACAATAGCTGCGGCCTTCCCGTGTCCGCTCCTCCGCCCCCAGCGGCCAGCTCCAGTCACATTCATTGCAGATGCACGCCGGGCCAGATTCGGCTAACGCTGCAGCATCGGCGGGCAGCCTCAGAACTTAGATCTCACCTTCTTCTCTGCCAGATAGATGGCACTCAGTCGTTGGCAGTCGAGGTTAACCGCATCTGGGGCAGGGACCCTACATAGCACCATGCTTGCTGATATCCCCACCACGATTATGAGCCAACTGGAAAGCTACCGTCCCATACCTCCCCATTCTATGCAAAGATTCGCCATCGCGTCATCCGAGAGTCCCTGAGAGCCGAGTCGGGCCCCTCAAACATTCGGTCCCAACCGCTTCCGCCTCTTTCCCTTCTGGACAAGGGGGGTGGGTATTTTGATCGTAAAAAAGTCTATTGCCCATGCGGTCTCTTCTCAAAGCAGACGGACCAACATATCAGAGTCTTAATGACACACACTACTTCTATCCTCCCTTTCGATACCATCTTGGAACAGACAGAGAATAAGGAGGGCAGTTAGTTACGTAGTTACATCATCACCATCATCAACATCATCCCTCCGTCCTGACAGAGGTCACCACCCTTTCGGCAACCCACCATCACCCATTTGCGGGGCCGTAAGAAGGGATACAACAAGAAGAGGTAACAAACAGAGCCAAGAACAAGATGATGTTTGCTGTATGTATAGTACCTATCTATCGTTGTCCTCACGGCGATCCTCACGCATTTGACTTTCAACCGATGTCTAATTCCTCTCAAACTGGATAATCATGCACTCGTAATACTATTTCTCTTCGCACAGTCTTGCATCTGCGACGTCTAGTCTCTTCCATTTTTCGCCCTCCTCATACATATCTAGGGGCACTAGGGGGGCATTGATAGCTGAAAGGGAGCAGGGAGAGGGGGAAAAAAAATCGATCTCTCATCGACCTGCTCTCGGACGCAAAGTAAAGCCGACTGACTAACTGACCGGCTGCTTGCTTGCTCGCGCAAAATCGACAAGACACTTTGTTCTGTTTTTGGAATTCGTTGAGCGATCGACGGTCTGTGTGAGTGAGTGAGAGAGAGATCGTGTGTGTGTCGTTACTGATGCTGATAGCAACCACCACCACCATCACCATCCATACATCTCAAAAAGGCTGTGCCACACGGCTGCGCTCTCATCAATGCGACCTTCTGCCGCCGCCACGCGTCTCCAAGCCGTTTTCTCATCAGTGGTGGTGAGGAGTGGGCAGTGGGGGAAGGAAAATAAAAACAGATTTCAGAGCATTTCGGTCGGGTTGATGATGATCCAAATCAGACAAGCAAGCTTCACTGCGGAATCTTTGCCCAGCCGTGCTGCCAAATCTCCAGCCGTAGCGACATAGCCCAATGCTGCCCTGCCTACGAATTTCTGTCAGTTCTCAACTTATCAAACAGAAAGAATAAAAAAGATAACCAACAGCATAAAATCAACATCCCAATAACCAGGTTAGATAAGTGACGGAAGACCAGGCTTTTCCCGCTCTGCCCGACCTTGTCCACTCAGACGCTGTTAACCTACATAAACGCCCGCATTTCTAGATACCCGTCCGCCTGGCTTACAAACCGCGTGTGTATGTAGTAAATCCGCGCGACCCTTGATCATCGTACGATATGCTCCAACTCCAGAATCCAAATTGAGGTGTTGTCTGGTAGCCTGGTAGCACCTCTCGGAGTTACGCACCCGCGGAAGTTTTTTTTTTTTTGTTCGCCCCGTCCCACTCACTCCCACGTCGCGAGAAGGGTTCCGTGACAAAAAACGGCCATCGAAAGCGGCCCTGCCTGCGAGCCGCCCCCGCACGAACCGGCGGCTGCATCGCTGACGACCAAACCCTTCAGTCATGCGGGGGGAGAAACGGCGTCGACGGCGTCGACGTCTACCTGACATACAGTGTGGCTCGATGGCTTGCTTGATGGCTTGAATGCATGCTTGCGTGCTTTGCCTCCCTCCACTGACCCCACGCGGTGGAAGGCGTAACAACAACCCATGTACTACGGATGGTATGTACGTGTGTTGCGCGGCAGAGGATCTCTTCGCGCTCGCTCTCTTTCTTTTTCGTCTCTTTCACCTTTCCCTGCTTTTTCCATCAAGATCTCATACCGTGTGTGCTTTGACGAACGTCGTATTTTGTTTTTGGACGTTTGGACGGCGAAGATAACATCCATGAATCCATGGCCGACACTGCCTCTTCAAGCGCCCGGCTGTTTCGACATCTCCCGCCGCACAGCCTCATCTTGAAGATGCATCTCGCCGAGATTATCTGGGAAAGCAGGCACAGGCAAGCGAGCAAGCATCTATCTGAAGGAAGGATGCCATGCGAGGTCCCTCCCTCGCTCGGTGTGATGAGCCTCTTTTTCTTCTTGCCCCTGTCACCACCACACACACCAGCATCCACAACCACAACCACGATCATCATCATCACGAAGAGCAGCAACCCGCAAACCAAACTCTTAAGCCCGCCCAGGGCATTCTTCGGATACCACACATCTCGAGCTTCTGGGCTCTGCCTTCCCTTCCATTCTCTTCCGAGCCGGCCCGCTCGGCCTTGTTCGCATTCCAGAAAAACCGCCACGACCAACAGCCAACCAACAACGAAACCGCGACAAGGTACGGTACCTACGTAGGCAGAAAACAAGATCATGCCGGTCGCAGAACCTTGCTCGCTCGGTCTCTTTGTCGATCTTTACATATTCCATCATCATCATCCAAGCAACCCGCATTGAACGATGCTGCGAGATGCCGTGTGCGCAGGCCTACCTAGTACCTACATGCCACCAGAGAGACTTACGTGTATGCAAGACGGGCCGGAATGCACAAAAAAACTTTAAGCTTTCCTGTACCTGTGTTCCTCATCCCATCTTCCAGTGTTTTCGTTGCCTGCTACTTCGTGTCTCGACTCTCGCCTCTGTCCCTGTGCCTGCACCTGCGCCTGCGCCTGCGCGGAGGCCAGTGGCTAAGCCAACTGGACGTACCAACCCATGTGGAACTTGCGGGAAGAAGCGTCCAGTTTACATGCATGCGTTAACGATCATGCCGTAAACACGAATGCGGCCGCGATGGCCACGGGCGGCTGTTCATCCGCTGTTCATCCTGTTTAAGCGACTTCGAGGTTGCGGTATGGGGTCGTTGATGTTACACTCGCGGCAAACTTGACGAGGCACAGATGAAAGGGCACCACACCGAGACAGCCCAAAAACAACCACATTGTTTTGCTGTTCAGGACAGAATATGCCAACATCGCCCAGGACACCATCTTTCCAGAAGAAAAATTCAATGCCAAAAAAAAACAGAAAAAAAACATTGGGGGTTTGGCGTTGGTTTTGGTCGTTGCAAGAAAAATAAGATGGTGTCAATCCTGTTGTACCACACACCAGGCAAAATTGGGGGAAGGAATATGAGCAAACCTGTCAGTTCCGACAGGACGGTACCGGCTCTGATTGGCCAGCCACCTACCCCTCAGCCGCCGTTGGCCTTCACAAAATTCGCTGCTCATCCCCTATCTGGTATTCCGTCCATCCCGTCCATCCGTTCTCTCATCTTCTTCCTCGGTAGAATTCCAAACGGCCCAACAACAACAACAACAACAACAACAACAACACCTGCGCGAAAGAGCCCGGAAGTGATGGAACAGATGAACAATGGGGGAGACAGAGAGAGCCCTGCATTGTGTGGGACTTTGTAGCCTAATCGATCACAAGCCACTCTCATATTAAGTCGCCTTCCCCATCATCATCCGATCCATTTATCCATCCATCAGTCACATATCGTATCTGTGCCCTCATTTGATCCACGGGAGCACGCATGTCGTTGGCATCTCCGGTGATGCACCACCAGTCATCTATTCCGTACACCATATTTGAAACCATTATGTATGTACATACGAGGGTTGGACGGGACGGAAACGGGACAGCGAAATTTCGTAATGTGACGACAAGGGGGTATTTTCGTGGAAAAAGGGAAATAAGACGATGCACATCCACACATCCGTCCTTCCACATATCCATATCCATCCACGAAGCCCATGCATGCACACACGAGGCGGAAAGACCACCCGCACGTTGGCAGCAGGGGCATGGGAAGGAGGACTGAAAATACGGGGGAAGAAGGGTAAAGGAGGGGGAGAGGGGAAGATGAAGCGAAGCATCCAAGCAAGCAAGCAGGCAATGCGCCGCACACGCGCACACGCACAGACCCATCTCACAGACGCAGGCGCGGACGAGACAGGGCAGACAGACCGACAGACAGACGCGCAGCAGAAGATGACAGACAGGTGCAGATCCGATAGAGTAGAGCCGTCGCCGTGTATGCACATACACAAAACGAGCCAAGGAGCCAAAGAGACAAGACAGCCCTGATCTGATTATCATCATCACGGAAGGAAAGATGGCGAAAAAGATCTTCGTTTCTGCATCGAGCCGCCGTTCCGTCTAGTCCGTCTACGGCGATCGGCGGGTCAGTAGCCGCGATGGGAGGCGCGAGGGAAGAACCAACAGCCGTGGACACGATGATGCCAAGATACCACCTGAGGCACCCACCCACATACATAGAAAAAAAGGTGGATGAAATGGGCAGGATGGGGTGGGATGGACGGCTGTGTATGTTTCGTTTCGTTTGTTTCATTTCATCTCGTCTCGTTTTCCTTCCTCTGTTCTCCTCTCCTCCTCTGTCTCCTCTCCTCTCCTCCGCCCACCCTCCCCAGACCAAGTGGTCAGATCATGGCAAAGTAGGTAGGCATGTAGGCCGCCCCAGTCCCGACCCCAGGTTGACCGACCGACCGACCGACCGGCCGACCTACTCTGCGCAGCCTTGGCCGTCGGCACTACCTTCCCCAAACGACCATTCACCCGCTCATCCACCAGACCACCGCCGCACACTTACTTACAGCATACATAAACGAAACCACTTTTTCATGCTGTATCCCACATGTCGATCCACTCTATCCACCCAGCCGCACAAGAGAACACGCACGTGAGCATCAACCAGGTACATACCTAGGTAGGCAGTCTGGGCAGGTAGTATCACAATACTCAGACCACACACGAGGTCAAGACTGGGCGCGTCCGGCACCGGTACCGGCAAAACTCGGAAATCAGACACAAGACAAGAGAGGCAAAAGGCCAGACGAGGCGAACAAGCGACAAGCAGGTAGAGTTGGATCCTGGGGAACCAACCAACGAACGAAACAAGAAACGAGCCACAGCCGACGCGGCTATGCCCCTCTTCCCCTCTTCTCTTCTCCTCCCATACACTCGCACCCCTCTCCTTTTTACTCTACTCTCCTACTCCCCCGCCATGCCCTGTTCATCATCCGACGATAGGCCCTGTAGAACCTCCTGCATCTCCTCCTCCGTCGCCTCTAACCCAGACGAGCTCATGATCTTGGTGTTTTTCTCCTCAGCTGCATCACACAGACATCCTAGTCAGTTAAATGTCCCATGGGTGTGTATGAAGAAAGGGGCAAGAGAGACTTGAAAGCAGCCGAGAAGAGAAGTGAGGGAAAAAGAAAAGGAGAAATGCGCCAAAGGGTGGGTCCTTCGAGAAGGGCGGCTGGCGTCTGGCGGCTGTCTAGTGGCGGGGACATAGAACAGTGGGGGGTGGGTGAAGGAAAGGAAAGCGGATAGTTGGGACACCAAGAAAGGGCAGTTCCCTCCAAGACGATATCGGAGGAAAACGATCCCGGTGGACGAAACCAAGCAAAAGCCAGCAAAAGAAACAGATAGTAGAGAGAGAGAAAAAAAAAACTTACTCCTGGCCTCAACCAGCAAATTCTCCTGCACCTCGCAATCCACCAGCACACACCCCTCCCCAACCTGACTCCTCCTCCCCAAAATGCATCTCACGAGCCTGCACCCCTTGCCCACCACAGCGCCGTCCATCAGCAGACAATGCTGCAGCTTCGCGCCCTCCATCACCCTGCAGTTCGCGCCCACGACCGACTCCTTGATGGACGTCTTCTCCTCGACGATGACGTTGTCGGCCACCAGGCAGTCCTGCCGCGTGATGGTCGTGCGCGGGGCGACGCCTTCTGGGTAGGCTACTTTACGGGCGTGCGCGAATGGTGAACTGGAGACGGAAGTGGTGGTGGTTGCGGCAATCTCTTCGAGAGAGGGCAGTTTGGCGAGTTGGAGGGATACCTCTAGGAGGGCTGCGGCGGTGTCGACGCGTCGGATTAGGGGGCTGGAGGGGGTGGATGGGTGGATGTAGGCTAGGATGGGCGGGATGGAGGCTGTAGGAGTAGTGGGGTTAGCGGATGCGGCTGTGGCAAAGGCGGACTTTGGCTGGGCGGCGGCGATGGGTGTGGTGGTGGTGGTGGTGCTAGCTGTGGAGGTGGCGTCTTTGGCAGAAGAAGCAGCGGCTGTTGGTTGGGTCGGGGTTTGGGTCTGGATCGTCGCGGCTGTTGGCGAGTGAGGAGTTCCATCAGACGAGGTATCCGATTCCGACGAGGAAACCTTATTGTTGCCGCTGCTGCCACCCTTCTTCTTCTTGTGCTGTTGGTCGCCTGGTGCGGAGGAGTAGCCCAGGATGCGGTCCAGCCCCAGCTTGGTGTCCAGCCCGGCCTGCCAGCCAGCCTTAGCCCACCAGCCGACGACGTCCTCGCCGATGCTCTCGAGGTGGTCGTTCTCGGCCACGAAGTCCATCACCCAGCGCGGGAAGATGTAGATGTGCGCGTCGCGGTGGTTGGACGTCATGCGTATCCTGGGGTGCTTGCGCAGGAGGCCGTGGCGGAGGGGCAGGCCCTTCTTCTCCTCCGTCAGGTCGTTGAGCGAGTCCTTGGGCATGGAGTAGACGAGGTTGGCGAGATTGGGGAGCACCGATCCCTTGGGAGGCGCGACGGACAGGGCCGGGACCGAGGTGGTCATGATGAAGTCCGTCTCTTCGCCTTTGATGGGGTTCGCGGTGGTGTCGTACCATACGCCTAGCCCACCGCTGCTGCGTAGTGACGACTTGCTGCCGTCTGCTGCATCTGCAGAGTCGGCTTCGACTTCGCCCCCGCTACCGAGCACGCCGTCGTTTGCCGCTAGGCTGCTGGCGGAGGCTTTGACCATCCATGCCTGCACGAGCTTGTCACCTCCGAGCTCGCAGACCAGGTCACAAGGCAGGACGAAGAAGTCCTTTGTGACGGAGGCCCTCACCTCGGGCAGACGCAGGATGTCTGCCGTCCCAGTGTTGTGGGTGAGGTCCTTGGGGGCGAGCAGGGTTGGGCTTGGCAGCGGCAGGCTGGTGAGGAACGGGTTGGTCTTCAACGACGTTTTTAGAGCCTCAGTCGCCGTTGGCGGACAGATGAGTGTGATATCTGCTGCATGGTCAACCAAGAAGTTCTGAGTATAGATTAAGGTGGTGGTGATGAGAAAGCGGTAACTGCTGGTAGCTGCACAAAGGCACGTGGGCGGGAGAGGTTGACGATGATTGGTTTGCGGTGTGATCAGGCGCAGCGACACTTCTGGTGATGCATTGCTCTTGATATTATGCAAGCCCCACGCCGCCGGCTATATGCCACGTTTGGGTGGATTGAAATGTGAATGAATGTGATATGTATGCGAAAGAAGGCAGGTGCTGAGTTGGTTACTGCTGCCAAGAAAAGGGGATGGATACGGACCTGTGATGCCCACTCGATAGCAGAAGCTCAATGGGTACCAGACCATGGGCCGATTGGCAATGGGTAATAGGGCCTTGGGGTTCTCATCAGGATTCGCCGTGAAGGTCGGGAACGAGGACCCGGGGCCGCAGAGAATCAAGGCCTGAAGCCCCGGGGCCACGACCGTTACGGCGTGGGGCATGATGATGCTGAGCTCCGTGGGATGAACGCCAAAAATGGTGCTGGAGGGCTGATGTTTCTCGTGTGCAGTCGAGCAACAAAATCCGTCAATGTCGATGATAACGCTCGTAGCAAAGAGCTGTTCAGTGAGAGAAGCACTACCGCAGACGAACACTCGCTACGCAGGTACAAGTTGTTTCGCTCTCTTTTCAACGATGGCTAAACTTTCCTCGTTGGTGACTCGCACATCCTACCTCACCCTTGCTGACTCATTCAACATCGCGGGATGGTATTGCGTGGGGTTCTGGTGCGACCACGTGACTTTCCCATCTTTCATCCGATCCACCAGGAGGAAAGCACGGGCCAACGATTCCCATCCCCCACTCCTCCTGGTCGGCACCGGGCCAACCAGAGATCAATATGGCCGAGCCTCGGGACAACATCCCCAGCCTCCAGCCTCACCAGTTCTCGGTGAGCATCAACACGCCCCAGCCACCCGAGCTTTGATTCCCGACGAAAAGCCGCTGCAAACTGCTCGAATATTATTGGATCAACAGTGAGACTCTTCATGTGTATTCCACGATACGAATCTACCTACCTATAGCCTGCGTTTCTCTCCTATTGAAGGACATCGCGTCGTCGTCGTCGTCGTCGTCTCACAATTCGATGCGCGATCGCGCGAGCAGCCTTGCGTCGCATCTGCCCGAACCGAACCGATCCGAGCACACTTGATGCGATGAGCGAACCGCTGCTACGACGAGCGCCGCCGCCCTAAAACCACCAAACCAAAACCCACAATGTCTCACGAACACGGCTCCTCGCGCCGTCGCGGCGTCTGGAGCCACTGGGTGCCGCTCGTGCTGACCGTGACCGTCGCGACGGTCGGCGTCGCCGCCTGGATGTGGAGCCAGCGCAACGACGACGAGGAGGAGGACGAGGCGTACCTGGCCGCCGCCTCCTCCTCGCACGCCGCCGCCGCCGCCCAGCACTTGGACTACAACAACGCCGACTACGGCGACAACCCGCCCTACGGCGCCACCAGTCGGGACCGGCCGGGAGCTCCGCCCTCCTTTGTCTCGGACTTGAAGCCGGGCGAGGCGGGCTACGGGACCACGCCGGCGCAGCAGCAGCAGAACCCTGGAGGTGATGGCGCTGCGGGTTGGGGGTCGCGCATGTCGGGCGCGCTGCGCCGGACCCCGAGCCCTCAGCAGTTCTTCGACAGCGCCGGTAAGACGGTGGCTGCCGGGGTGGCGGCTGCCGGTGCGGCGGTGGGGAGCGCGCTCGCCGCGATCCGGGAGGAGGACAAGGGCGCGTATGCGGACCACGAGACGTGGTCCGAGGAGGCTGATGCGAAGAAGAAGGAGAAGAAGAAGGCCTCGGCTGGTGGGGCGGCGGCGGCGTCGTCGTCCTCGAGGGACCCCCACAAGCGGCGCAAGACCGTCGCCATTGTGGTCTCGGCTGACACGCCTGTAGAGGACTTCGACGTGTCCGGTTTCCACGAACATGCTGTGAGTTATTAACGACGGCTCGGTGATGATGGAGGATAACTCACTCTCCTTTGTGCCGCTGGTTATAGAGCCAGGCAAAGTTTGGCTGTATGGGACGCATCACATGCTAACGAAGAGTCATCGTCACCACAGTCTATTCTATCCCACATCCCCAAGCACACCGACTTCTCCAAAGTCAAGCTGTTCATCCTCATCTACGCCCCAGCGCTGAAGGACGTACCACAAGCCGACTTGGTGCCATCCAACCTGCCACCCGCGTCACTTAGCTCGTCCTTCTCCAACATCAGCCACAACCAAGCTCAGTCTCCAAAAGACGAGAAGAGTCCACTGTTCGTATTTCCACACTCCCTTTTCTTTTCACCCACCCATCTCCACCGTTCTAGAGAGTCTTCGCTTCGTCACGTTACCTAACCAAACTACCTCCCTCCTAGACTCAACGCCACAGCCGCAAACCCAGCCTTCAACGCAGTCTACGCCCAAGCCCTCGCCCTCGTCGAGAAGGAGACCATGGTCCTCCCCTTCACCTCCGCCAACGGCCACTCGCACATCCTCCGCCACCTGCAGCCAGACGTCGTCTACCTGCAGGAGTCCCTCTCCGGCGGCCCGGATGGCGCCGTCGTGACCCAGCTGCAGACGTGGCTGAGCAAGGAGATCGTGGTCATCGTGGGCACCGACCGGGGCGACGGCGGGCTGGCGGACAGCGAGTCCGAGGCCGAGCAGCAGCGTGCGTCCTCGAGGCAGCGGATGCCGGGCGACGCCGCAGAGAAGAAGTGGTGGCAGCGCGAGGAGAGGGTGGGGAGGGGGAGGGGCGTCGCGGTGGTGGATGGGATGAGGGTCGCGGATGATTGGGCGAGGAGGGTGCAGGGGAAGGAGTAGATGCAGTGGGTGTATGTGTGTCATCGGCCACTACACCGATCGGTCTATGTGGTTGGTTGGTTGGTTGGTTGGTTAGCTGTGGAGGGAGAGAGAGAAAGGGACGCGAGAGAGACTTGGTGGGTTAGTTACCAGTTTTTTGGAGGGGTATGGAAGGCCGAGAATATGAGGCAGGTCCCGTGGGTGATGAGATATGATTTGTCTACATACGTATATTTCGACTAGTGACAGTTCTCTTCGTGGTTGGTTGGTTGGCCCGGCAGGTATGTAATACCAGTTAAATATCCATGCTTTTCTTTTCGCCTTTTTTTTTCTTTTTCTTTTTTTTTTTTCTCACAGTGAGTACTTTTGACGGATTGATTAAAGCGAAATCACTTTTCTGTCAGGATCGAAGGGGGTTTCCTTATCGACTCCCAGAAAGCAAAGGGAAAATCGGCCGCTGCAACCCATCCAATGAACGACGAGGATGTTTGCTTTTTCGTCGACCACTCTCAGAGAGGCTTGGCGGCGAGCCGGAGGTAGCTGCAGGTGTCTTGACAACCAACGCAATCCCTGCCCACAGAAGCAGCCCTGGGACTTCCTGGATTTGATAGAGGTTGACAAGTGGCTTCCTGGTCCTCAGCTGTTCTGCCAGAGGGCGAGCGCGAGCATGGAGGGACGGCGCATATAAGTCCTGCCCTGTCCACCACGCCCCTCCTGCACCCTCCTTTGTTCCCGAACCAGCAGCCACCTCTGCGAACTAATACCACATCCTCTTTGCTACTCCCCTTATTGCGTAATTTTTTTTTTAAAGAAGGAGGATCTCGTGTCTTGAAGACCTAAACACAGCCACAGCTTTGCGCATTTCCGCCGTGTTGCCATCAACCTCATTCTCTCTCTTTTGAGCGGACATTAACTTCTGCTTCTCTTGTGTGGCATTGCTTTCAGCTCGTCGGCAAACCACCAAAATGGGTTCTTCTAGGTATGAACATCTCTTACGCAAGAATCCTTCCACACGTGTCCGTCAGAGAAGCCGTGCCCATTCTAAGCTATCTCGGCGGCCCCTTGCAGTGCCCAACTGGCATCCAGCCCAGTGCTAGACCAGGTCGAATCTATGATTCGCACAGCGTTGACGAAGGCCGACGAAAAGTACGACCAGCAGAAAGCGCAGAAGGTTCGTCAGTTCGAGGAGGACGAGAAGCGCCTTGAAAAGCAACATGAAGCAGACGCCGATGTGCGGCGTGAGACGTACCTCAAGGATAGAAAAGAACTCGAGGATAAGTACAAAAACGGGGAATCGCGGCGAGGGGCAGAGCATGCAGCGGAGAAGTTTGATCGCAAGAAACGCAATGAGTCCGATCTCGAGCAGATCACAGAAGCGAACATCAAGCACACACAATCCACGTACGACGGCCTTCAGCGGCTCGTAGATTCCTTCAGAGTATGTTATCAGCACCCCTTCCCCAACTGCTCTTGACTTGATGGCTAATAGTCCTCAGCAGAGCGAGGCCTGCCAAAGCCGAATGGACCAGGACGAGAAAGAACCTGATGGAATTCAGCCACTTGGCCCTGACGAGGCTCCGAACCAGGCCCAGCCAGGACTGACGCAGGCACCCGTAGACGATGACGAGTCTCGCAACAAGGAACAAGATAACCCCAGTATCGTGGCCGCCGTTAGCCCGGCTGGCCCGTCGCCCCCCGACCCGGGCCAGGCAGCCCAAGCCGGTTCAGACAAGCCGAACCAAGTCGTTGGCAGTTCGCCCAATCCGTCATGTTCCCAACGCAAGAGGCCGCACTCGCCCAGCTCCCAGGACCCAGAAACACAGCCACCGTCGGTCCGACCGACCCCCCCGGCTGCGCAACACAAACAAACACCCAAAGTCACGCCCCAGGCTCTCGTCTTGCCCAAGGTTGGTCAGATCTGTTCCATCAACTGCACCCCGTCCGAGCAATTCCTCAGTGGGAGACTCTGTGTCGCGGTCCGTCTCCCCTTGAACCAGGACCCGGACCAGGGCCTCGATGCCCTGGGCTTCCGATTCAGCTTCAAGAAGACCGGGCTTCTCGACAAGATCCCCAAGGACTTCTGCTACGACCGCGGCAATGGCTGGACCCTCTATCCGGACTTCGCAGCCGGTGGCCCTCGAGCTAGAGAGCGGTACTTGCCGTTCATGGTGTTCTCCACCAATGCTCCATTCGCCATGCCCGGGGACAGCAGCGTTGCCCAGGGCGTGGAGTTCCAATGGGAGCCGGTGGAGGCCATTAAGGCACACGACCTGGGCTTTGATTTAGAACCGCTGTTCCTGGCGTACGACAACATCTCGGGCTTCAACGAGGCCAAGAGATTCTGGGCCGCTCTCGGGGAGAGGCGCCGAAAGCTCCAGGAAGAGCCGGAGAGGATCTCTAACCGCAGCGGACCTCAGTAGACGCCCGACCAAGGTCGTTACCCAGCCGGAAACCCTTCGCTGACTATTATCTCCCTGGTGTCCACCTATGGGACCGTCTCCGTTAGCCGCTGCACCAAGCTCGCAAACACCGAGAAGGAGTGGCCGCGTCTCCTGGTCCCCCGCAAGCATGTAGGTAGGGAATAATCACATTCGGCACGACCAGTGGAGTGAATGGAGTGCTAACGCCCCGTCGAGACAACAGCGAACCCCACCAGCGCAACTACGTCAGCCACTGGGCCGACGGCCAGATATTGAGCTTCGCAGACGTTGCGCCCGCCATCTTCGGCCCCTTGGCCACTTGCCCCTCTGCGCAGCGCCTCGAGAAACAGAACACCAGCCGGGCAAAGAGCGAGTGGCGCTATCTTCAGCACATTCTGGAAGAGCAGCCCTCCACACAGGACGATTACGTCGCGTTCAGGCAGGAGGTCATCAAGGGGCGACAGCAGGGGAAGATCGGGGGGAGCCTGTCCGTGGCTTCGAGCTGAACGGGTGGAACAGAGGACAGACCCCGCTGTCCTATTACAATCCATCACCGTCAGAATCAGGTCATTCCGCAGCCTCGTATCCTGCGGTGTCCTTTTTATCGAACCTTATTCTCAATCAACCACTCAAGGCCCTGATTTTTCTTGCTGAACATCTTGAAGGAGGGCAGACCCAGAGACGAGACAGGGGGGAGGGGGTGTAGATAGAGAGGAAGTACCTTGACCCTGGATCGGTACTTCTACCTCTTTCTTCCCTTGTCGATAGGCGCGCCCGCAGTCCGCCGCAGCACGGGAACGAGAGAAGAAGAGCCCAAAAGGGCCAATGCATGGAAGTAGACCAAAATAGGCAAGCCGTTGGAAGGAAGACCACAGGGGACGCAGAGGAGAGACAAACCACAGAGGACGCCGAGGACGCAGAGGGCACGGAAGCCGCTGATTTGTCGAAGGGCACTAGGGTGCGTCGGTAACGGCAGTTCCTGAGCTAAAGAAAAAAAAAATTCAGCTTTTCACACAGCACACAGCACACAGCACATCACCGGGCCCAACTAAGTCAGCATTCCAGGCGTTGGCCATTTAGAGTTCAAGCGTTTTTGGGTCTGCACTGACCTTTTCCCTCTCTCTCCCTGCGCCCCCCATAACTCAGAACAGCGCATGTCCCTGTCCCGACCACTCACGAACGACATATAGCCGCTCAACGGCCGCTCCATTCCTCTCAGCTTTGCAAATATCAGCAGACAGCAGCTGTTCAAGACCATTCGTTCTCATCGTGAATGTCGACCAGGGTATGAAAGTGCTAGCTAGGTTTGGGTGTCCCGGTCCTGCCCGGTCACGGCTGCCATCGCTCGTCGCCAGCCTCCTCTTCCTCTCCCTCCCTCTCATCCTCGGTCTCGGGATGGGAAACCCCGAGAAGAGAAATTAAAAAGAATATTTGAGAGAGATCGGAGTTACAGACATCATCTTATGACTCACGACGTGTGCGGGGACGCCGCAACACGAACGAAGGGAGGGAGGGATACTTCACACGAAAGTATCATACGTCTCCACCTGCAATCCAGACGGTCGTCCCAGGGACCAACAGGACGGGCTGGAACGTTTTGAGAGAGACATGGAGACGATAGAGACCAGAGAGTCAGAGACAAAGACGACGTTTGTCTCGAATGCAAATATCGAGGCTCAAGTTGAGTTCAGTTCAGGGGACTGATTCTCACCCCGACGTAGGCAGGTGCTTCATACCTACCTGAGGTAGGTTCGACCGCCCGCTTCGCCAACTATCGAACCCTGAGATAAGGGCCAGACCAAACCCTGAGAAAAACGCCCGTAGCATGACCAACACCAGCCCAAACGGCCAAACCCTGGCCTAGTCCAGCCCAGCCCAGCCCAGTCCAGCCCAGCCCAGCCCAACCATCTTTCTACCTCCACTAGCGTTACCTACCGGCCACCTAAAATCAAACCACCGATGCTGTATAGACGTAGAAGAAAAACAGAGGAGAAACAAATGAAAACATACATCTTTTGCTGGAGACCGAATAGTACTATTACTCTGCGAGACAGACAACTAAGAGACAAATCAAAGGCCGAAGGAACGGCAATTGAGTGTGTTTGTTGGCTTAGTCAGTTAATAAGAACCCCCTTTCGGATCTGCTCTTGGGGGAAAAAAGTCTTGGCGGAAAGTGGTCCCACTGCACGGACCAAATGCTTGCTGAATCAGCAAGAGTCATGTTTGATGTTTACTTCTGGGGAGATAGAGACCAGGGATTTTGATCAGAAATAGATCTCCCAGAAGTACCTCTAATTGTTTGAGAAAGCACCGGAGGAAGGAAGTCAGCCAGTGTCTGCCCATCCATGCAGAGCCGAGCTGAAAAGGCCGACTTGACTAAATCACAATCCCCCTCTGCGCCCACCCGTTCCTGCCCCTCCACGCAAGCAACACCAAGCCGCAAGCGACCCACACGCTCGCGGCCATGGCCCAGAACGTAGGAGCGTAGCACTGCGTGCCATAGCAGAATATATCCCCTTCTCCTTCTCCTTCTTCTCTCCCCAGTGGTTGTGAAGGGGAAGAGGGAGAAGACTTCGCACCCGCCTGGTAAACAGCCGAGTAGATCAGCCCCCACATCGTGGCTCCGAGCGCCGGCATCGTGGCGACTATGCCCCAGTTCGTGGCGAAGTTCTCGACGCCCCATATGACCGTGATGATGATGGGTATCAAGGAAAACACCGCGCCGTAGCCCGCGCCCACGAGGCTGGACACGACCCAGAACCGCTCGCCGTGGTTCTGGGCGAGGCCCGAGGCCAGGGTGACGAAGCCTGCGGAGAGGAGGAGGGCGAAGAAGAGGAGGAAGCCGATGCGCGAGACTGAAAGACGACGGCGGCTCGGCGACGATGGGGAGGAGGTCGAGGCGTCGTCGTCGAGAATTTGTGACGCGCTGAGCTGGATGTGCTGTGCTTGCGGGCTGGGTGCAAGGAGGTCCGTCAGGGTGCCTGTTAGGAGACGGGCCAAGGTGCTGGTTATGCCGACGATGGAAACGTGTGTAGCGGCCGTGGTAGGGGAGCCCGCTGTGGCGAGCGAGAGCCACGCTGACGGCTGAGGGGGGAACAGTGTCTGGATGACGGTGCCCATGTTGTTGATGAACGCCTCGCCGGGGCCGACCATGAAGAAGAAGCCGGCCGCGAAGAGCCACATGGTGTGGTCCGTCAGGAACCTGTGCGTCTCCGCGTCGAGGACCCATGTCTTCTTCAGCTTCGCCTCGGTCTCCTCGCCCTGTGGATCGAGCAACAGCCGAACGGGATCGTCGTCGTCGTCGTCATCATCATCACCAACACCACCACCACCACCATTCTCTACTTGTATCCTAGCATCGAGGCTCTCAAAGGGATTAGGCCTTTCAATAGCGCCGTAACCCGAGCCCGTAGCCCCTCCGGTCCGTAGGGTCGGGGTGAAGAGCGCGCTTCCATCTAGGAGGCCGCTGCGCTCGAGTTCCTCCACCGCCTCGTCGATGAGCTCCTCCTCGCCGACGACGCGCAGGCAGAAGAATCCCACGACTCCCGCGACGGCGAGGACGGCGGAGAGGAAGATGAAGAAGTGCACGACGTCCACGTCGCCGCGCGAGCCGTCCGGTAAGCGCTCGTAGAGGACCCTGCTGCCGAACTGGCTCTGCCACATGCCGCTGAGTCCGAAGGCAGCGATGGGCATGGCGAGGGCGAGGCCGCGGTGTTTGCCCTTGCCGAAGTCTGTTGGGGACATGTTGTTAGCCGGCTAGCCCCTGAAAGACGACTTCGCGTGAGTGGCGGTAAGGGTTACATGCAAGGAGCAGGGGCAGGTAGATAGAGAGAGGTTCCTCCAACCAACTCATAGACTTACTCTTCGCACACGTCGCCACAGCACTAAGGTACATCGACGCCGTGCCAACACCAATACAAACAAACGCCAGAACCATCAACCCATACGCCAGCGATCCCCCACCAGCACCACCCTCCGGTGAGCCCCCAAGCACACCACCACTCCCCCCACCACGATGCCCCTGCCTCAGCCTCTCCCTAACACCAGCATCAACCCCCGCAAAAACCCCCGCCGCAAGCGCATACCCAACCCCAAAGAACCCCGAGCTCGCCAACGACAGCGGCGCCGGCCCAACCCTGTCGCACAGGTACCCCAGAAGCGGCACCGGCAGGTACGAGGACACAGACCCCGCGATCGCGACGCCGTTGACCTCGAACTGCGTGTACCGAAGCCTCGACTGGAAGATGTGGCCGTACAGCGAGAACACCGTGATGGAGCCCGCGCAGAGGGTGGAGAGGATCGCGGATGCGAAGGCTATGGCGCGGGTGCGGGACGCTGCTGCCGCTGAAGAGGAGGAGTGGGAGGATTTGCCGCATATGCGATGACGTCGTCGTGGGGGAGGGCGGAAGCTGGTTCGGCTACCGGCGCTTGGGGAGATGGCGTGGAGGAGGGGGGAGGAGGCTGTTGAGGAGGGGGGGCCGAGGGTCGAGGGTGCGGTGCTGCTGGCGATGGAGGGGGTCGAGCTGCCGCTTGAGGAGGAGCGCTGGTGGTGTGGGTGCGGCACACCCGCCGGAGGCGGCGGTGGCGCGCCTGGACCGCCGGCCATGACTCTGAGCTGGCTGCGTTGGCGAGGAGGCGATGCGATGAAGCAGCCGAGGCGCTGTTACTGCAGTGATTATTTAGAGTTTTGGCGCGCGGCGGATCGAGTGCATTCTCGCATGCGGAGGCGCTGTCTGGAGGGACGTGCGGCTTCGAGAAGACCTTGCAGAAATGGAGAAAGGACGAGCACGGAGCGCGCAGTATTCGAGTCGAGTCAAGTCGAGTCGTTGTCGCTTTGCTGTTGAAGGAGTCAGGAGCAGGCAACGGACGGTAGGCGCGCACGCACGCTCGCAGGGGGAGCAGCGGTCGAGTGGGGACGCTGCCGTTCTCGCAGCAGGGCACCTAAAACGATTTGAGTATGCCGTCTTTGATCGGGTGTAGAATGTTGGTTAGACGGTAAAAAGTCTTGAAAACAAAAGAAAGGGAAGATGAGGAGAGAGAGAAAAAGAAAGACTAGATGAGCAAATGACTCGTGAGACTAGACGGTGATGGTTGACGTGCTTGACGTGCTTGAAGAATAAGCCGTCATCGGGTCGGAGCTATGGGGATCGCGGCGGGAACTAACCGAAACTTCCCCCGCGAAAATGGACCCTGACATGTTGGCGGATCATTACGTAAGCAAAGATGAGGAGCCTCCTGACACGAGAAGCCGACGAGGCAGGGGATATCCCGACCGGCTACTTGCTGTGGCCCTAAAAAAAGCGTCTACGGGAAGCGATTGAAATTCTACGTTACCTATTTTGTTGGGAAATTTTGGTGGCCGAGGTACCGGCGCAGTGGACGCCAGGGGCACACAAAGAGGTCGCACGACGGAGCATGTGCCTGCCACTCGTGATGGTAGCCTTCGTCAGGGAACGAGATGTCAGGTGCGTGGCTTGGTAACGCAGAGGCGTCTGATAAACCAGGCACGAGAGTCAAATGGCTCTGGAGGTGTAACCTGTGGGCGTGCGACACTCTTTGCGTAACCCTTCTCCTCCTGTCACGACGCCTCGGCGACATGCAACGGACGACAGTCTAGGGTTGGTTCCTTGAGAGAGGTCTGCAGCGCAGCTTGGCGCGCAGGCTAGGATGACTGGTTGAGCATGTATTAAAAGGATAGGTTGGATATCCCAAGGAGTACAACAGGCCTAGAATCTCAAGCCAAAGTCTACGAGTTCGGGTGCTCCCGCTTTCCATACCTCAGACATCCATCATCAAAAGGGCCCGTCTCCCGATTCCTCATTACTAGCAACTCTCAACCCAGTCGGACGCCTCGTGACAAGGAACACAAAGTTTGCCGCAGAGGGAGCGTCCGCCCCGTACGTCGAGTGCGGACCGCGAACCTGGCCCCCCCCCCCC
>PYST01000590.1:0-14178 GCA_003049485.1 Ophioceras dolichostomum
TGGAGGGGGTTCGCAAAAGGGGAGATGGGGTGTGCGGGCGAAGATGGAAAGGAAAGACAGGAAAATGAGGGAGGGGGGCGTGAGAAGAGGAAAGGGCTCTGAGTGTGTGGGTGTGTTGGTGTGGTGAGGCGGCAGGCGGGCAGTGGATTGAATTGAGTTGGCCGTGGTGAGGGACCTGGCGGGCGGAAGCCACTAGCCAGCAGTGAGCGAACGAAGGGAGACCCGCTTGGATCGGGTCCCTAGCCTAGTGCTGGTCCACACATCGGTACCTTGGGAACTTGGGGATACCTCTCCGATTTTCGTTGTGATTTTTGCCCTGCCTCCCCCCCAATCCAGTCTGGGCTTCGCTCTCATTGATTTAATGGCAGGGGTATGGCAAATATTTGGCCGATGACCCAGGCTGGGTACCCCAAAGCAATGCCCTACAATGTATCGATTTTGGGCGGTACAGCCTGAACGGGGGGCGCTGTTCACTGCACGTTTTGCTTCTAATGATTTTGCTTCGGCGCCAGACCATGGAGACCGCGTGATGATTGGAGTCCTCGGAGACATCTTGCCCAGACCGACTATTACACAGCACGATGCTTTTCGTTTTATGAATTATTATTATTGAATGCCAGAAAAGATCGAGACCGTCACCGCCACAGGATTCACCTTTGCTTCTTTGGCGTGCCCCGATGCGTCATGGCTTGCTCACCAAGGACAACGCTGCCTGCTTTGCTCGGGGTATGCCTGTTGTGCGGTGATTCGTGAGCAACACAGACCGAAGATGCACTGGAAGGAAAGAGGCGCCAGTGTGGGTTCTGGTTGTTCTAACACCCGCCCGCCCGTCGCTGTCCTCGGTAATGGAAACACTGGCTTGCCTGGCACGACCCCTTCCCCTTAGTCCTGCGTTGGGGACGAGGCTAGGCCGAGGACTAAGGGGGTGGACGCCAGCGGTGACCACCGAGGGCCACGCAAACGGCGGCGGACTGTCCCGCTAATGATGCCTTAACGAAGTTTGTTCTGCTTTACGGCTAGCCTACAGCCTAACGCTGTTGAAAGCTCTCAACGTCCTAACGCAACGGGCAGGATCCCGGAGAGAGCCCCGAGGAGATCAAGTGGAAAGCATCTTGGACGATTTTTACAGCGAAACTTGTAGTACGGTCCTGGCTTCTGGCGGTTTGATCTTGGCAGAATGGTGGTGGCATCTTGCTTCCGAGTTGCAGCAACACGTGGCCGGGATGAATTGCCTTCTATTGCAAAATAGGAGGAGGGAGATGAATGTCACAGACCTCCCATCATTGGATGTGACAAGGCGGTGGGCAACAACGGCCTCTTGCTCATACGTATTCTGGAGGCTAGGGGGTACTATTGTGCACAACAGGCCGCAGCAACCATCCATTGATGACTGGTTGTGGTGGAGGCTCTGGACGACAGGAGGGAGGGTGCTTGCAAGTTCGCTATTTTTGTTCAAATTTTGTGCTGTGCTGGTGCTGTGCAAATTATTTGCTGCCGACCTAAGACACCCGACAGTCGCAGTACCCCAAGCCCAAGCCTAAGCCCAAAGCACGGGTGCTGTGTGCATACATACAGGCGAGCGGGCGGGCGTGTGCTGTGCTGCCGCTGCTGTGCTCCATTTAATGCCGTTTCTGGTTCGTTCCAGTGGGAAATTCCCCCCCTCCAAAGCCTCCCTCCCACCAACCATTGGCAGCCATGCCCAATCCACACGCACATTACCAAGCAAAGCCATACTGAGCCGGTATAAGCCAGCCAATAGTGCGGTCTTGGCCAAGATTGCGACGATTGTGGTCGAGGTACCACTAAGTAAGAAACCACTATGGTGTGGTACCTGCCTGGCGACATCGTGATGTGTCCCGTCTTTTTTCGATCCCCCGAAAATAAGTGCACAGCCTTATCGAACCCTATCCGGGTCTTGCCTGTTTGACTTCCCAAGACCCCCTCGGATGATCGAGCTTGGGGAATTTTTGGACCACTGGTCGACAAGATGTCTTTTCCTTCTGACGATCACGTCGGCAATGTCTGGTACTCTTATCTGTTGCGCTTCGAGCATGACCCGTCATCCTCCTCACATCTTGCCGCGATGAGCGATATGGGGAGGAAGAGGAGGAAAAAAAAAAACGGGAGTGTGCGTAATCTGCACCACGACATCCCGCCCGCGTTCTGGATGCTTGCATGCAGTAAGTTGTCCCAAAGAGGGAGCAGCCCAGCTCATATCGAACCTCGCCCAAGTCCGAACTTGACCGCCTTCTTCGTCAAACCTGTCTTGCATTCCCATCCATCGGAACTGTTTCTTAACTGGGCTAAAATCACAAAGTTGATATCGCTCGCAAAGACACATATTTCCCCTCTCCCCGGATTGATGGAGCACAGGACCCGTATCCCGTCCAGTCGGTTTTTTTATGGCCATCTTAAACCAAAGTGATAGATACCTAATCCCAGAGTTTGATTCATTGTCTCTGTCTTGCGTTGCAAAAGGTTCAGATATCTTGGAGACGGGTGGGGTTGCGAAAAGCCACATAAGTTCATGTGGTATCTTGTGTGAGGTGTGAGGGGGTCCAGGGAATTTGATGTGTTGTCCCGTCAGCATCATCCTCATGGCCGCCATCATCTCTGCATCCTCGTTGCCAGGGATTCTTTGAGGAACCGGCCGGATCGTATCGCCTGGAATCTTATCGCTGGGCATCGAGCCGGACCTTCGAGGGGTACCGTCATACACAGGACTCTGCACTTCGCCTCGTTTGGTCAACCACCCGTCGCAGCCATACCAGATGTGCAGTGGTTTGGAGGGGCATGGCTTCCGGTTCGATGACTGCCCATTTGTGTGTTGGATATCGGAGACTGGCAGGTGCACATGACCGGGCCCACCTTTTTTGGTCTCTCGAGGTTTGCGAGTTTGTGAATGTCTCGTTGAGACAACCCTGGTCGCCATGCCGTCTTCCTTCCCCAAGCGATAACCCACAGTCACGCTGGGCGGGCGATCATGGGCCCTAGTGATCGGTCAAGAGTCAAGGTCAAGCTTTTTCTCCACCGGATTTCTTGTTTATTTGGTTAGGACTCTCATGACCGTCAGGAACGAGTCATCTTTCGGGCTTCAGTTTTTCCAGCCTCACGACCTGGGGAAGGCAAACTGAAGGGACCTGAGGTCCAGGCAAGGCAGACTTGGACCGCCGGGTAAGACATCCAACGTCCATCTGCCTCGGTGGCTTCACGCTAGAGCACTTCGGGCACCTTCGCAGCCAAGCAACATACCACGGCTGTCGACAGCTGCTGCACCTGTTGCGGCGGCTCGCGGTTGACCCCGGTCTCCGCCCCCGCCCTACATCCACTACGTGCAGTCTATGTGCAGTCTGAGTGCATACATGCCAGCTCGCGGGTTTGCAGGCCGTCACGCTGGGAGCAGAGACCGGAGAGGGAACTTACGAGGTGGACTAACTAGTTGGACGTGTCGGAGAAAGACACCGGACGAGGGAGTCCATCTCCCCATCTTCCCATGGTCGACATCCCCACCTCCACCCAACGCGGATCCAGGGACCCCGTGCCCGATCCAGGTCGCAGCCCCCAAATCCGAGAGGAATTTATGGAATGCCTGCGTCGACCGGCCAACTGGCGAGGAGAGTCACAGAGCAGCAGGCATGTAGCCAATATGGAGACATGAACTATTGATGTCGTGGCCGGGGAGATCATGAGAACGCGGTCCCGACGGCTGGTGTCCAAGGACCAGTAACCGTTCTGCTTGCCGCCTGCCGTCTGCTGCTTGCCTGCTTGCGTGCCTGCGTCCGAGCTGCGGTGCCCCCCTCCCTTTGCGAGGTGTTGCTTCGTTGTCTCGAATGCTCTCTCCTATGGCGTCTGTCGTTCTTGCTTTCTGACTATCCTGATGCCGGATATGAGATTGCACGTGTAACTCAAGTCCCCGTCGACTGACCTCGTCGCGGGCACTGGACCGGATTTGAGACTGAAAGCGGTTTAGCGGTGGCTCAGCAAGTAGCAAAGCCGGGCTCAGAGGCCTCTTTATTGGGTGGGTTACGGATTAGGACATTAGTGGGGCGTCGAGATGTGGGGTAGGGGAGAAGGGAAGAAAAGGTCTGTGCTAAAAAAAGGACGCCAGGGAGGCGGTGCGACCTTGGTTCTGGGACGGTTGTTAGTGGGGAGTTTGTTTCTCTGCCAGTCAACTGTCGACACAATCGTCTCAACACCAGCCGCCGTCGACGCCACCACCTACTACTGTAGTACCTAGCCACCACTACCTTAGCAGTTCGCAGCACCAACTCTCTGTACCATACTATGTAAGCCTCTCCTTTGCTTCTCCGACTGGGCTTCCAATTGGGTGCCTCAGGGCCAACCTCTGCCACCTCTGGTACCTTTCGTTGTCAAGCCCTCTGTGCAACGCCACCAGCCCCCGACACCCTGGTAATATCGTCTGCGCTATCCCGATGATATGGCGCACCCTTCACGTAATAAGAAATAAGGTTTTGCTGTGCAAGTGCCAGACAAGCGCGTCCCCGAAAACCCAAAATGGACCTACCTTGCGCCTCCCGGCCGGCTGCCTCCCAGGACCGGGCTTGGAATACTCTGCGCCGAATCTCTCCCTGTCTATCTCGAGGAATGCCGACCAAGCGATCGAGCACTCGGCTTGGTGGCCGGAAAGAAAATGTCAGGAAGCTGTCAGGGATGCCTGAGGCTCGATTGGGAAACCGAGCGACTGATGTTCTCACCGATTTGCCCACTTTCTTCCGAGACTTGCTAATTTGCACACGGTAACCGGGAAGCACAGCACCTTGGCAGGGCGCCATTTTCCTTGACACCGAGGACAGACAGGTCATAGTGATGCTGCAGTCATTATGGGCATCTGCATCCAGGTGCGTCTGAACGACATGCCACCACATCCACTACATGAGCCCCGATATTAGACAAATCAATGCTTGGAGCCGTCAGAGTCGTTCACCCGCTAGCTCAACCCCACGTCATAGGCGCACCAGTTCGCTCGTGTTCGCGGTCCACGACAGACACATCGCATTGATCACATCGACCCCGTCTTATCCTGTAGGCAACAACACACCTCCCATTTTTGTTTTCTTTGTTGCTAACCTGCAGGTCCTCTTTTGCATCCAGTGAGCAAGTCAACCGAATGCGAGTGAGGCCTTTCTTTCCCACCACTCCGTTAGTCCGTCACTGAAAATCAATGACTGCCTGTTGATATGCACCTGGTAGGCAGGCATCAAATGCGAACCAAACACTCTCAGCAGAGGAGAATATCGTGAAAATCCACGCCGGACCCACGCGGGCGCACGGCTTTCCCCATCAACACCCCTGCTCTGGAGACGATCCAATGGTCATCGGCAGTCGAGGTTGAGGAAACCGCAGTACCACGGATGGCATGACGCGACCAAACCGAGGACCCGAGCACAGTCCTTTTGACGTCTCGGAACCGGAATCCGTAAGATTAACCACAAAGCCAGAGATGGTTTTGTGCGACAGTGAAACACAAGAATAAGTAAAGCGTGTCAATGACAGGCAGATAGCAACAAGATTGAACCATTCGTCACAACCTGACGTGAAATTCGACAAGAAGATGCGTGGAGGCAGCGACAAAAATTCCCTCGATGGGTCCCAGACTATCCGTGCACCACTGATGCAAACACCCCCTCCCTTACCTTCCTAATTGCACCCGACACTCCAAAAGATGCAATGGACCTCGAAGGGTCGAGACGCCCAAAAACCAAAGACTCCAACAGCATCCTTATCCTCCTCCCAAGGATGATGTAGTGAGACGGGATCGAAGTCGGTGTAGTAAGAAGGGCCTGGTTCCATCAATTTGGATATAGACCCCCGCACATCTGCATATCCAGCGCTGACGGGGGACCCGATCTCGAGGCCAAGTGGCGAGCTGGGCGACGCACATCAGCAGAAAATGCAGGTTCGCTCGGGCTCTGGGACGCTCCACTGGGACGATTGGGACCACTGAGAGTCCCACGATGTCTCTGTCCTGGGGCAAGACACGAAGGGAGACAGTGGTAAGGATGGGGTGGTCGGCCGGTGTTGGGTGCAGTCATCCATCATCATCATGCAAGAAGAGCAGAACCTACTCACACCAACTGCAGGCTCACGGGGCCTTGGAGCAACTGTTTAGACCTGGGAAAGCACTTCTCTCGCCCAATCACCGCAAGGGAACTGTGTAAGTGCAGATGCCTTTTGCAGAAGGTGGTGGATGGCCACCATCTGCGGCCTCCCATTCGCAAGTCGCAAGGTCATTCACACCACCCGCATTTGTACTTTCTGTATGTCCTTTCACGTACGCAGCATCGATGCCTTTACGTTGTGCGCCTCCGTCGGCAGCGCCCTCCAGTCGGTAAGATGGCGGCAGTGGTACTCAGCCCTATGAGAAGTGACTTGGGAGCGACCCTTACGCAAGTTCGCAACCACCACAATCGCCACCGGAACCACCAGCACAGACACGACACATATGCATGCCCAGTGCCTAAAGTACTTGCGTTTTTGGCTGCAACACACACTGTTCTACACCGCCGGCATGATTATGATGCCTTCATCACCGCCTTGTCTAAAGAACACTAGCTTGGCCGCCTTCTTTTTGCCTTCCATTCTCTTTCCACCCGCCGCCCTACGAACTGCAGTCTGCATCCATTTCGAGCTCGATCATCAGGACAACTTCAATTTTCTCACACACACCCCTCTGTCGACCGCCACCGTCCTGCAAGTCAGGGGAAGAGACAGCGAAGGACAGAAAGAACCCGCAAGCATTGCCACCTCCGGATCAGAAGACGCGAACGGGGGGCAAAATATGACTGGGTAGCCCTACGCTCCGGGACAAGCCGCCAGTGAGAGAGAGTGTGTGTGATCAGCGATGAAAGTGATGAGAGAATTGTTCCCTTCCCGTCTTTTGCGCCTCTAAAAAAACAGACAACACTCCATGTTCCCGATAGATGGTGGGCTGGGCATGGTGGTAGTCCGAATGTGGTTAGGTCCAGTCTACCCTGCCTCCTTTCCCCATCCCTCTGCTTCGACTTGACATAATCAGATCTACCAACCCAAACCCACACCATCTGCCTACAGGAAGGAAACCTACCAACTTGGGTGGTCGCTCACTTCGCCAGGCAGGCAGGTAAAGCGGTCAGAGACTTCGGCACTGCGACTGGCTCCTAGACACAACGCCCGGCGCCTGTGCGGTTTTCAGTCCTTGCCTTTGCCATAATAATCCAGTGGCCGTTTGTGCATGAGGGGAAGATTGTTCATGCCATAAGCTCACGGCCACCCGATTGGCCAGCACTGGGAAATTCTGCACCTGCGGCATATAGGGGTGCGGGCATCAGGTTGCGGTGATGGGCTTTCGCACGTATGCCAGAAGCGAATGCCTGCCTGCCTTGGATGCCATGAATTGGAGATTATCAGCCCACCCGACGACGATTGCCTGCCTTCCAGCCTACCGCCGACCACGGAATAATAAAGAAGCGACGAAATAGCAGCGCGGCAGGCCGCCCAAGCCTCCCGCGGACTCTGCTACGCGGCCGACTGCCGCCCAACGAGATCCCTGGCCCTGGCCGCATTCTTCCCGCCCGCGGGTCTAGTTTGTTGGTCTAGGCCTCCTCAATATCTGTTCTGCTTTTCCTGATCACCGAGCCGTGGCGGTTGGTCGGTTATGGCAAGCGATTAAAAAAATAATAATGATAATAATAATGATAAAAAATAAGTATTAGAGTGGGTCATCAACGAGGCAAAGGAGTCCATCTGCACAGAGAGAGGGGGAGTGCTGGGGGCCAGCGAAGAACGAAGCAGAGCCGCGGGAACCAACGCAGAAAAAAAAATAGTTCAGAGGGGGAGGCTTGGTCGCGGGACATGCCGGAGAGGCGAGGGAGTGAGATGCTGATGCTGGCACCACTGCATGTGGGATAGATTGAGGGGCGTGACAGTAAGATCGGAATATTCCCGCCGCAATATTAAGTGGGAAGTGGGAAGGGAAAGAAAGGAACAAGTTCAGTGCAAAATACACACCCGGCTTGGCAAAATTCCCCATTCAACACCAACTCATTCATCATTCATCATCATACTCGATCATCCTCATTACTATCACCCATCCGCCCACGGACAAAGGCGCCTGCATTTTGGCCTTGCCCACGGATTCCATCCGTCCGTCTTCGTCGTGACACCCACTCCTTACCGAATGCCAATCCGTAACATGCAGCATCCCCAACCTGCTATATGGCATGCAACACTGCAGTCATAGTTGTAGACGAGAAACACACTCGATCCTTTTCCCACCCTGCCAGCCCATGCCCATCCCGGTGATCAATGCGGACAGAGATCACCTGGGCCGCCGGGGTTTCCTCAATTGTTCAGAAGAGGCAATGAGATATGATTTTAATGGCATGCGGGTTGGGAACGAAACACGATATGCGGCCGCTGCTGGTCTGATTT
The DNA here is from genome assembly GCA_003049485.1 of Ophioceras dolichostomum. Classification (NCBI taxonomy): domain Eukaryota; kingdom Fungi; phylum Ascomycota; class Sordariomycetes; order Magnaporthales; family Ophioceraceae; genus Ophioceras; species Ophioceras dolichostomum. Next base: position 8,431 of record PYST01000590.1, read on the forward strand.
CATCCCATCCGAATAAAGTAATTCGGACCAGACAGATCAGAACAGAACTCCGTATGTGTGTGTGTGTGTGCGTGCCTGACGAGTGAGCGTTTGAGAGATTGGACGAATCTATTCTTTTCGGGGTCCAGGCTTGCCTACGGAATAGGTACTAGGGTGCAATTTGTGGCGCTTTTCGACATGTTCTGGAAGTCGCAAAAGGACTCCGGCCGCCATATTATCCCCAGGAACAGAAACAGTGCCTGTATGTGGGTGTGTGTGTGTATGTGGTCCGGCGGTGATCGTGTCCTGTCGTCGCATGCAGTGCTCCAAGAGATGGTGGCTTATCTGGAGAGAAATTATTTGCTGGCCTTTTTTTTTCTCTTCTATCGCTGCCGCGATGCGCAGCAAAATCGATAGGGCTGAGCACTTCACACAGCAAAGCGGAAACAAAAGGCGGTGGGCCCAATGTTTTGTGGAGACAAGGCTCGACTTCTGAGCGGGCAGGGTGGAGAGTGTCATCCCAAAGTACCTCCCTTGAACCAGGGATCCGTGTACATCCAAGGAAAGTACCACACACGCCCTTCCCAGTTGCTCCATCCATTTTGCTGGAGAGAGATGGAGAGATGATTTTCCTTCCCCATGTCATCCTACCAAGGGTCTGAGGTGGGAACCCTTGTGCTTGCGCCAGGCGGCACCGAAGTAACCCTCCATCCAACCAAAATGAGCTTGCAGTCGCTTGACTCCCTGCTGGTTGGCAGGCCTGGAGGAAAAAGCGATCAAAGTTTGCTTGCTGCTGCTGGTCGAATGCGGGACTGCAACCAAACATTGCTTGCGAACCCTTGTTCGCTGTGCATGTTCGTCGCAATTGCTGGAGCCTGTCGTTTCCTTTTCTTCTACCTACTGCTACCGCACCTCAGAAGGATGAAGCCATCCAGGGTTTGTTTCGATGGAGGAGACTCTGTCTGCCGAGAGAGTCCAGGCCCCAAGATTTCATTGCCAGAGATTCGTACCCCCGTCCCCCGATTCCCCACATACATCCCTTTTCGGCTACCTGTGCGATGAATCGGAGGGTTTTTGTCCCGCACAAACCCTGGCCCCTTTGACGTCTGCCCAGCATCGTGCATTTGCTCCTCTCAGGCCAGGCAGTCTACGTAGCCAGCGACCTCACAACAAGCGAATTCCGTTCAGGACAACCGCGACAAAAAAGACGCGACAACAACTGGCTAGCCTGTCTCTTCAGGATGGTCCAAGGAGGCCACAGTTGCTGCGGCCCCCCTGAAATCTCCTCAAACCCAAAAGCTGCAAGTTCTCCTTTTCAGGCCAGGCATGCCAGGGGAATTCTTGCCCGTTTAGCGCCGGAGAAAAGCAGAGGGCCGACAAAATCGCTCGCTCGCTCGGCGCATTTAGGGCTCAAGTCGCTGCAGACTGGGCCAGTGGCTTGCTTGGCAGAAGCCCAGAAGCCTCTCTCTCCTTTTTTTCGTCTCCAGTCACGATTTGCGACATGGGCAAAGCTGATCATCTCCCTCCCCCTGGCCTGCCGCGACCCTTTTCCCCGTCAACATGTTGAGGTTCGGACAGAGGAAAGGAACAGCACACCAAAATGCACATTTTCGAGCACCTCATCTCATGCCGTTCACCCCCGAATTTCCATATCGCAAAAAAAGCGGCGTGGAAGCGAACCGACAAGGGACAGATAATCCTCTCTCCCGAGGCTCGAAGTTTCTCATCACTGGATCAGTCACTCGTCTCTCCGTCTCGCACCTCCCACAATTTGGGCTTGATGCCAAGACGGCAACCCCGATTAAGCGACAAGGGACGGTTCACCTTCGGGCCCGTGGAATGCCTGCAGGAGCCCGTGACATTGGAACCCAAAGCCGGATACCCTGTGCCGTGACATTTGATTGGGCACTGGGTTGCGGTCGCTCGCCCCCTTCAAAGATGAGAGAGGAACGAAAAGCAAGGGTGGGACCCGTCACGGCCCACGCCGAAAGTGCCAGCCATTTGCTGACTGCCATCGGCCAGAGGAAGAACATGAAAAAGCAAAGTCGTGCTGCACACACGCTTTCTTCTCGTCACCGCCAAAACAATTTGCGTCTTGGGTCGCGTCACCAAACTCTGACTGCGCATTTTCGTTTCGACCGACCACTCATTGGATGTCAGAAGCAGAGGCAGAACAGACAGATAGGCAGACAGACCTGCACTTTCACAGAGAGAAAACCAAAGAGGAACACCGGAGATTAGTCTATGCAGGAAGCAGCACAAACCGGCAGACCTTTTCCAATAGCCATACCAACCAGGCTTGCTTGCCAGCCTTACCGGCCGTGAGTTTAGGACTACCAGGGGTGTAAATGCAACAAGCGGTACAGGAAAACCTCCTTCTCCTGTCTGAGGACATGCAGCCAGAGATAGGCCAAGAGGACTTTGAGCAAGCATTTACTCCGGACCATTTACTGCCGTATTATCTGCCGCCGTGGCTTTTTTTCTTTTTTTTCTTTATTCGTCTCTTACGCCCTCGAGTTCATTGGCGGCACAACTACGGAGCAGAGCGAGCGAAAAACAAACCAAAGTGCCAAAGTGCCAGGGGTTGATGACGATGATGACTGCATCTGCCTGTCCTGTCTTGGTAGTCCAGCAGGTCTCGAGTTCAGTGGGCATGAGGAATCAGTGGTTGTGAAGATGGACACAGCCTAAGTGCTTCACCCAAGGTGCTGGTGTCACGAGTGTACCCTATTGTGACCCTTCTTTTCTCTAGCTTGGAGACCCCGCTCCGAAAGCTTGCCGGTTGTCTTTCCCATTTACAGATAGAAAGGGCCGTCCGTCGCCGATGAACGACCGTTCGGACCGGAAAGTTTCCCCAGTTCAGCACCGTGCAGCGTAAGTTCCCCTATTAGACCGATTATACACTCGTTGTAGGGCGACAAGACATGTAGGTGCAGTCGGTCAAGCTGGGTCACGTTGCCGAACAATAAGGCCGAATACCTGCCTCACGGTGGGCGAAAGAGGGGAAGGGAGGAGGGGAGGCAACGTTCCTCTCACAGTCTCTTGCGACCTCAGGCTCACTCATCATCATCATCATCATTCTCGCGACCAGGCCAGGTCGAGTTTTGGGTCCGATCCGAGAACACTCGCTAGGAAGCCACGAGCAGAAAGAAAAAGACTGAAGCGCAGACCCCTGTTTTTGCGACGTGGTCAACAAAGTTTCCCGACCTCCACCCAACCAATCCGCTCACAGAAGAGCTCTCCTCGTTAAATGAACACCGGCCAGGGGTCCATGTGTCCTCCCTGGCCTGGCCTGGCCGCCCTGTTCCATTTTGGCCCCCGATTAGCAACCCAAATCGAACGAAAGTGAGAAAGGTTTGCTCTGATGAATGCACACTCCCTCATCACATTCACATCCACATCGGCAACGGAATTGATCATTACCGATCACAATGGTTAACAGAGGACAAAAGGACCGGCCAGACAAATGTGTCGATATAGGTGTGCAACTTGAGAGCTTTGGCAGGCCTGGTATTCGGAATAGTCGCATGGAGCTCCGTACGTAAGTGTCGAACCGGGGGGGACTATCACGATATTCGCCTCCCTCTCGCCCCCAGTTTCGATACATTGATGCGTGGTGGTGGCCGTCGAAAGAAGAAAACATTAACGAGAAATGCTGCGTTTCCCCATCTTTATCATTCTTCCGTACGAAACCGACCCTCTACCGCCCCTCTGTCTGTCTGTTTTGTCCGGGGCAAACCGCTACCGCCGCCGCCTCTATGCGGGGTGGGGTTGGAAGGTACCCAGCCAGCCTTGCTCTGAAAAGGGTCTGTGTGCACTGAGGAATCAGTTCTCGGATGGCAGATGGGGGCAGGAAAAACAAAGAGAGAGGAGAGAGAGTGGGTGTTGGGTCGTGGCCTGGAAAAACGCACAAGTCAGGGGTAAAGTAAAGGCAAGGTGGAAGGGTGGTCCAATTGACGGCCTCAGACAGAGCACCTTCCATGGAGTATGCTCACCTTTCAGGTTGGTACTGTACAGTACCGTACTTAACGACTAAACTTTTGAAGATCCAAGTTGGGAAATGACACGACAGACAGACAGACACGAACCCGGACCAGGCCAGCTGGTCGACGGGCCAGCGGCCAGTGGCCATCATAACCAGGGTGAAGGGAAAAGGGGGGATGGGCGACGGGCGGTGAGATCTCCATCGTTTCGAGTATGTAGACGCGCATCCAGACGGGGCAGGGAGAAGACGCAGGCATCGATATTCATCAAACTCTGTTTTGCGTGCTTTTGTTTCTGAGAAGTATGAGGCCACAACTTACTTGCCCTCCCTGGTGCAGCATACCGATATGAGTTCTCCTGGACGGAGTATCAATCAATGCCCACCTCGTGAATGGACGTTGATTGCGGCGAAGTACCTTAGTGTGTTAATTGACGAGACGGGACGACGCACTGCACACTGCACGACGATCAAAAAAGTTTCGGTTTGACAAGTTGCTAAAATAAGTTTTAACCTCATATATTTTTTATTTTCCTCGAGTGGCATTTCACATTGATCGCTCGGTAGGTTTGGTAGGTATTCTAAGTTAAATCACCACATGGCCACAAAGCCCGGTGGACGGCACAAGCACACACACACTCACACATCAGACGGACGGGAATCTTTTTTGCCCCTCCTTTCCCTCCCGTCTTGCTTTCCCTCCACTCAGTCACCACTCGCCGCGCTGACTGGGACAGACACCACGAGCATAGTGCGCAATCTCACAGGGGGTAGGTAATGCAACAGACGGCAGAAGTAGAGGCAGACGGGAGGCAGGTAAGCAAGCTTCTTGAACACGGGAAAGAAATGTTGTCTGTCCGTTCGAGGCAAAAATGCCAAAAGAAAAAAATGTGAGCAAAAAGGAAAGAGAGGAAGGAAGGAAGGGGGGGATGAGACAAAAGGACGCTAGCCACTCGCGAGAGAGTTGACTGGCTGGCTGGCGGCTGGCTGGCTGGCTGGAGGAGGGGCAGCATGTAACCCCGCAGTGTAATGCAAGCAGGAGAACGACTAGGCGAGATATTCAGCATCCGCCGGCGCCGGTCGAAGCCGAAGTGCCCGATGATGAGGGGACACTGGTTCGCTGATAGCGAAGCGGGTGAGTGAGTGAGTGAGTGAGCGAGTGAGCGAGTGAGTGAGTGAGTGAACGAGAGTAATACGGTGGGACGGGTCTGGCCACGATCCGACTTCCGTATTAAGACGAAGTCTCGTGTTGATGATGGATGTGCAGTGCAGCAAGCCAGCTAGCCTCGGACGGGAATGGAGGGAGGAGGAAAAGGAGGATGATGATGATGACGGTGATCTCCCACACTTTCTCGTTTTTTCTCTTCGAACCGGAGCGATGGCAGCGGCAAAACGCCCCCGGCTGTGGCCAATGCCGGGCGGCGGCGGCAGTGGTGGATGGTGGTGCAGGAATGTGGCAGGAAGAATCACGAACGGCGATGGTGTCCATCCCTCTCCTACTGGTCGTCGCCGATAGATCGGACGAGAGCGGGTTGAGTCTATCTCCAGGAAGTAGGGAACACTCAGAGGAGGCAAAGGCAAAAAGTACCCGTATGGTGGGTGAGCACGTAAACCGTGGGACTTTACTCGAATACCATCCATCCCTTCATCCCTCCACCACCTACCCTCCTCGGTATCCATTGGTGGGTTGCATGGTATCTTCCACCTATCACGATCGCACACACACACAGGATACAGTAAGTCGAAATCCCGTCCGTTGGTTGGTCTGGATTGGAAGGAGCTGGAGC
>PYST01000591.1:0-11272 GCA_003049485.1 Ophioceras dolichostomum
CTTAACGAGTCTGTCACGGTGCAGTTTTCTTAGCCTGCTTCCTCCGCCACGCCTCCACGAACTCCTCTAGCTCGATGTGCACCCGCAGGCCGCGGGCAGCCATGGTGCTATACACAGCTAGAAGCTCTTCGGTCTCCATATCGCGCACGAGCGTGTCGCCGAACGCCTCCAGTACCACATCCCTTGACCAAGGGCAGGCGGCTAGGGCCCGGAAGAACACGTCGCGACCCGGCGGTGCCCCCTCGCCCCCTACCACGCTTTTACTGCCGTTGTTTCCTCGTTCCCCCTTGAGGCCCTTCTGCTGCTGCCGCCGAGGAGTCAACTCCTTCTTCCTGGCCTGGCAGAAGCGGACGTACGAGATCCACAGCCGCGCGTTATGCTCCGCGGCGTGTATGGCGCGCTCGAATGCCGCGCGGGCTGAGTGTGCGTTGCCGCCCTGGTTGGGGAGGAGCTCCTGGCGGATGGCGAAGACGCGGGCGGCCGTGTTGCCGCCGGTGCTGCTGCTGCTGCCGCTGCTACCGCTGCTCAGGACGAACCTCCGCAGAGTGTCCTGCACCGGGTCGTCGAGCCGAGGGCCTCCGCCGGAGTGGGACCAGACGAAAAGCGAGAGGAACATGGTGTTGGTGGGGAAGAGCTTGACGAAGTGGAGGAGCTGCTCCCGGACGAACTTTGGTCGGAAGGGTCTGGATGTGGTTGTTAGCGTCTGCCTGCCTACCTAACCTAGTGTAGCTGTTGGCCGGGAAGTGGGGACTAGATAGATAGCACTCACCCTCTTCTCACGTGGAAGTAGAGGAGCTTCGACGCAAACTGGAGGAGACGCTCGTGGGCTGGTGAGCTGGCCGCGCTTCCGCGGGACGATAGCTCAGCGGAGAAAGACAGCACGCTATGGATACAGGGTGCGATGTTTCCTTGCTTATCCGACTTCGGTTCGGCGTCGCTGCCGGTCTCGTCATCGTTGTTGGTGAGGTACTCGAGCAGAGCAAACGACTCGGCAAAGCGGGCCGCGCTGTCGACGTTACCCGACGAGAGCTGGTAGTCTCGCGCGTTACGGAGTTTCTGACGAGCCCGCAGGAGCTGCGCTTGAGTGACCGGCAATGACAAGTCCCGGTGCTGCTGTTCACTACCGTCGCTGGCGTCGTTACCGTCGTCAACGGAGGCGCAGAGGCAAGCCACGGCATGCTCCCCAAGCCGGGCGCCCTCTGCAACCGCGCCTTCTTCCAGCTCGATCCAGGCGAGGGAGTTCCAGAGAGCCTGTGCTTGCGTCGGATCCGCCCGGTTCAGCTTCTGGCTGGTTGCAGAAACCAGGGCCTTCTTCGCCAGGTCGGAACTGCCGTTTGTAAACTCCGCATGGGCGTAGGCCTGATAAAGGCCAACGTTGGCAGGGTACTGCTTCAGCAGGCTCTTCGCAGCCTTCTTCGCGCTCTGAGGATCGCGCTGCCACTGAAGGGCCAGGTAGTAGCCGGCGAGCTCCTCGACCCCCAACGAGAGAGTAAGTTGCTTCGCCGTGCTGATGATCCATTGGTAAACGCCCTCTGTGCCCTCCAAATCGCCTTTGATAGGTGGCTGTGGAAGATAGGGAAACCAAGTCGCCGGTGATGCGAACAGGATGTCGGCCGAGATGGTCATGCGTGAGTGGTCTTGCAGGAACTTGGGCTGTTTGTCCTCCTGCCGCTGGACCGCAGAGTCTAGCGCGACGTCGCTCTTTCTACACGCGTCCTCCTCAAGCTGCACGTTGCTTCCAGCGAGGAACGGATCGTCTCGTGCATGAGCAAGCGGGTGGTCATCGTCAAGGATAACCCGCTCGAATGCGGGCGGCAGACCACAGAAGATCAACAAGGCCTCGATCAGGAATGCTTTTATGCGGGCCAGGATCGAGGCCGGGAAGACGAGCAGAAGGTCCTCAATATCCGAGAACATCACTATCCTGAACGGGTCATCCTCAGCGCCCTCGTCAAGCGTGCGAGCGGGCATCTGGCTCTGCCGGGATCTGTCCTGCTCCAGCGCAGTCCACACCCTGTATGGGTCCCTGGTGTCTGGCGGCTTCGACGGGACGGCAGCAGGTTTCGGCTCTGGAAACTCGTCATTTTCGGTTGTCTCGGCGAAGCGACGCCAGCCCTTTGAGCCGTCTTCCCCAAAGCGAGCTGCCTCGCTCTCCCAAAAGTCCTTAAACGAGTCCAGGCACGCGGCGACGTCTGCATCCGCAGCCGACGATGAGAACTCGGCGGGACGGCAGAAGGTGAGTTCTAGCATCGCCTGCCACGAAGCAACGGCTAGTTCCGCGTAACCTGCGTCTTTGAGGAATCGGGTGGCGCGAAGAAAGACATAGATGAACTGGTCGCAGATAGCCTGCATATCTGGCTGTCCTTCGGAAGAGGGAGCCGCAGCAGCACTAGTCCTTCCCTCGGTGGATAGCAGAAGGGCTTTCAGAAACCGAATTCGCTGGGTGAAAAAGTCCTTGACATCGTTGAATTTAAACGTGGACACGCTGGCCATGTCATGGTCAAGGCAGGCTTTCCACAGCGAGAAACTGGTCGGGTGCTCCTTTGAGATGGTGGCCCAGCGCTTGGCCAGGGTTTTAGGGCTCCATACCTTCGAGCCCTCCCGCATGAGCCCCAGGAGCAACCTCTCGCGGCCGGTTTCGGATCGAGCATGTGGCAGCGCCGACTCAAACATGGTCAGCTTGACATCAGCCAGGCTCTTGTTCCTTGAAGCGGCGTCCTCACCTTCGAGGTCATGGTCGAGGTCGAGGTCGAATGAGCCCTTGTCACCTCCCAGCTGAAGCCTCATGTCCTGGATTTTGATCAGCCGAAGCCAAGACTGCACGTCCTCCGGGTGCTCCTTGACGCGGCGTGACAGCTCGATGTACTCCTTCTTGATTTCGTTGCTGTCGTTGTTGCGATCTTCACCCCCTGATAGCTCCTCCTCCGCAGACGAAATATCGCTGTCTGAGAATCCATCACGATTTTCTGACCTCAACCCAATGGGATCTAGGAGGTAGCGACGGCCTCCCTCATCCGAGGAGAAAGCAACGTCACCACTGTCATCGCCTCGGGAACGTTTCCTTTTTTGTGAATCCGTGCCTTTTAACGGGAGAAAGTCCTCATTCACACCCTCCCGTCTACCCTGTTCCTCTGCATCACGCTTGCCGTAAACACGGTTGGCTCTGGTCCTTCCCAGCGGTGCCTCCTGCGCTGGAAGGGGGAGCAGAGCCGTGCGCTTCTTCTCTCTGAACAAAGACCCCGAGTTCTCTTTGCCTTCATGGGAATTCTGAAGGTCGAAAACCTCTCGGGAGCCTTCGTGCTCAGTGAACAGAAACTGGCCACTAGCTCCTAGGACCCTTCCTCTACCGCCTCTTCGATAGGTCGGAACGCGGGACCGGTCGTTGGACCCATACCTTACGATCAAGGGGTCGCCTCGTTTGTCGATGACGAAGAGCGGCGCATTCTCTGAAGATGCTGCGTCTTGTGGAGGTTTGTCTGAAGACGGAAGAGCGCGAGCATCGCGAGAAGCCCGATCTCGGGGCGAACGAGATCGCCGCCTTGGGGAGCGACGCCTGTGAGACGGCTTGTAATGGCGATCTTCGGGACTCAGAGACCGACGAGAGCGTTCGCGAGATCGTTCTCGCCTGTGGCCAGAGCGGTCCTTTGAAGGCCTGTGTATCTCGGTGTGACGACTGGTCTGGCTACTGTGCCGTCTATCGTCTGGATCCTCCTTGCGATCGCGATCGCGATTGTGGCCGTGATGGGGCGTCGGCCTATCAGACGAGCCAGCTGAAAATGGGGCAGCATCTGGCACGTCTAGCCTTTCCGATTCATTTTCCCGTTCGGGATCCTTTAATGCCCGCACCTCTTTCCTCCTAAATGAAGCAAACTTGGGTACTGTTGACTGAGCCTGTGACATGGCGGACATCACCGCGTCCTCATGTGCACAGTGGTGATTTTGATTACAGTGAACTTGGCTCGCCAGCTCAAGCCCGCAGCGTGTTGTTGGCCTTTGAGCACTCGACTGTGCTGCAGTGAGCCCTCGGATTTCGGATTAGGGGTACTGGAGCGCTGGAAGCGGGGCCTGTACAGATCGTCGGGCCTACGTAGTCCGTGGTGGTTTGGGGCAAAACTCGAGAAGTCCAGACCTCCGCAGCTGGGGTGGCACGGACGTTGAGCCGACAAAAGAACCAGACGCCAGTGGCACAAACAAAGACCTCCACCAACAGCCACACACCCACCAGCTTCTGGGCTGCACCCATCCACGATCACCAACTGCACACTGGTTCCCGTGCCTCTGAAAGTCCTGCGGGAATGAAAGGATCTGCTCCTAGCTAACATAACATAGGGACGAAACACGCATGGATTATTCCATTTACGTACCACTCGTCTAACTGTCTGTTGGCTCTCGCTCTTACGGCAGTTGCTAGCGTAGGTACCTTATTCATCCGTCTGGCGATACGAAATCGTGACAGGTGGATGGTTTCTCGGCGTCTCAATATTTCAGTATTCTCAGCCGTACATGATGTGGGCATTGACCTTGAGCGTTTGTGTACAACGTGGTACCAGCTAAACCTGCTAAACGTCGTCCGGGATCGTCCATGGACAGGCGCAAGCAGCCACATCGGAAATACATGCACGATGAGTTCATGTCTGGGGAGCTACCAGCCTTATTATGGTGGGTTTTTAGGTTGAAATGCGCACCTTGGAGCACGCATGCAGTTGCCTACCATTAGCTGCAACCACACGAGCGTTAGTTTGCTTTGCCCCAGAGCTCGTATCTGCTCGATTAAAAAAAGGGTAAGAAAACTAGTAAAAAGAACACAAGAGCGCCAAAATAGAGGTGGGCACCCAGTACGCGATAGCATGCACCTGACAGTCCCCTTTTCCTGTCTTACAGCCACACACACGGCCCTCAGCGTCGGGTGAGCGCCTTGCTCGCTGCATGTCGCTGATGTCGCAGCTGCAGTGCCGCTGATGCTGATGGTCGCTGGTGGTTGGCACGTGGAAGCAATGATCATTGATCCTCCAGAAGCCAAAGGCCACCAAGGAAAGGCCCAGCAGTGCCGCGGCGTGGAGGTGGGGAGCACCCAAGAACTGATGGTGTCCTCCCAAGACAGCAGCATGACCATTTTGTCACATTTGTCCTTCTACAACAGAAACCGGTCGATCATCAACAACCAACCATGACCTCCACGGCCTCCACATCAACGATACCATGTAATTGTAGTACTTGTAGTGCATCCTGCGTCCCTCGATAGTGGCCAGCCGTCGGGCGCCACGGTTCTGGGCTCTGCCCTCTTTGCTTCTGCGTCCCTCAAAACGACGTTCAGATGGTAGCCCTCGAGTCCAAAAGGCTTCTCTTTTCCCTCTCCTCCCTTGCTCCTCCCCTCCTCATGTTCCCCAGGCATCCCAGGCCAGCTCGATAGCGACATACGAAGCGACAGACGACTTCTCTCCACGGGTGCACGGCAGACTTCTCCACCAGCTCCAACACACCCCCTCAGAAGGGTCGAACGCGAAATTCCGTCATCTGCCAAGGATCCGCAGGGTCCTCAACCATCGAAACCGTCAAACCGTCAAACCATCTGTTCCACCTGGGGAGCTCGGAGCTAGCTCCCGAGGTTCGCTGAACTCGCGCTCAAACCGCGACGTACGGGTGCCCTCTGCGCCGGCGCCGCCGAAGCAGAACTGAGAAGAGAACTGAAAACTGAGAAGAAGGCCTTCCCGGCATTTTCGGCACGTTTGCCGCACAACAAAACTATGACCGAGGGACGAACAAGAGACGAGGGTGAAGGAGAAAGAAGAGGAGATGGGGGCGAACGAGAACGAGAAAGAGAAAGAGATCGGTCCGGACGACTGCTGTCGGTGCCCGTGTCGCCCACGGCAGCTCGACGACATACGCGCAGGCACCTCAGCAGCAGGCGGGCGTCCATGTCAGAACAGCATGCAGCTCCCGACGAGATGACCGCGCTCCTCGACAGCCCCCCTCGCCTGCGACTCCGCATGCCGAGCGCACAAGGCTCACCTCGCCGTCCTCGCCTGTCGCGGGACAACAGTTATACAGGTACGACACACCCCTCGTCTGCTGGATTCCTTGTCTCCCACTTGCTTCGCTTCTGCCAAAAATTCTTCTTGTTCCATCGGTGTCTACGGGCGCACGACGCCCCTGACTTGGCCCAGCTTTGATTCGGTTTGATCCAGTTGCTAGACACGCACCCGCCCGCCTACGGGTGGACACAGACGCCACACAGATGCCGCACGCTGATGCCACACAGATGACTAACTCGCTGTCTTACACAAACTTGTTACCTAGCAGGCTTGGGCTTAGGTATAGGGAACAACACGGGAAGCTTCCGCAACCACAGCCGAAACCACAGCCGGGCCGGGTCCTTGGGCCAGCGGCTGATGCAGGCGCTGGCCGACCGACAGGAGTCCACGAAGGGGTCGATACCGCTGCAGGACGAGCGCGTGTGGTACGACCAGTTCACGTCCACCGACTGGGTGCACGACAGCATCGCCGACGCTTACCGGGTCAAGGCCCTGCGCAGCCGCAAGGACTTCTGGGGCCGCATGTGGGTGCTGTTCGACGGCGCCCAGGGCTGGATCCTCAGCGCCGTCGTCGGGTTCGTCGTCGCCGTGATAGCGTATGTCGTCAACGTCACCGAGGTTGCCCTCTTCGACCTCAAGGACGGCTACTGCGCCAGGGCCTGGTACCTCAGCGAGAAGAAGTGCTGCCCCCACGGGCCGTGCACCGGCTTCAGGCAGTGGGGCGAGGTGTTCGGCGGCCGGCCGTTCGGCGTGGCCGGCACGGACTTCGTCGTCTACATCGCGGCCGTGATTTTGCTCGCCCTCATCGCCTGCCTCCTCACGCTGCAGACCAAGACGGTGGTGCCGTCCGCATACCGTCTCTCCACGCTGGACGAGAACCTGGCCGCCGACCCGGCGAGGGCGGAATCAGACGGCGACCGGCACGATGACAGCAGCGCCAGCCACAGCCACAGCCCCGGCCCGCGGCTCCCCAGCCCGGACAGCCCTGTGGCGCCGCCGATGGTGTATTACTCGGCTGCCGGCAGTGGTGTGGCCGAGGTGCGCGTCATCCTCAGCGGCTTCGTGCTCCACGGCTTCCTGGGACTCAAGACGCTGGCTATCAAGTCCGTCGGCCTCGTTCTGAGCGTGGCCTCGGGCCTGAGCCTGGGCAAGGAGGGTCCGTACGTCCACATCGCCACTTGCGTGGGTAACATCGCATGCCGTCTGTTCTCCAAGTACGACCGGAACGACGGCAAGCGGCGCGAGGTGCTGTCCGCCGCGGCCGCCGCGGGAGTCGCCGTCGCATTCGGCGCCCCGCTCTCGGGCGTCCTCTTCGGGCTGGAGGAGGTGGCCTACTTCTTCCCGGCCAAGACGCTCTTCCGCACCTTCTTCTGCTGCATCACCGCGGCGCTGACGCTCAAGTTCCTGAATCCGTACGGCACGCACAAGATCGTCATGTTCCAGGTCCAGTACAAGGTCGACTGGGAGTACTTCGAGCTGGGCAGCTTCGTGGCCGTCGGCGTGCTGGGCGGCGTCGTCGGCGCCACCTTCATCAAGGCGTCGCGCCAGTGGGCCAAGACCTTCCGCCGGACGGCCATCATCCGCGCCCACCCGCTGCTCGAGGTGTTCCTGGTCGCGCTCGTCACGGGCGTCGTGGGCTACTGGAACGTGCTCACCAAGCTGCCCGTCGCGAAGCTGCTGTACAACCTCGCGGCGCCCTGCGACGAGAGGGACAACAACCTCGACGATCTCGGCATCTGTCCTTCGCGCGTTGGCGACATCCCGGGCATCATGAGCAAGCTGCTCGGCGCGTTTCTCGTGAAGGGGATCCTGACGATCGTCACGTTCGGGATTGTATGTTTTCTTCTTCTTTTTCTTGCTGATTTCTCTCCCTGTTTGTTGTCTCGTCGTCCCACTCACTGGAGTTGGACAACCCCAAGGCAATCTGCCGCATAATCTTACCCTAACCCGCCTATCTGCTCTATATAGAAAGTTCCCGCCGGCATCTACGTACCGTCTATGGTGGTGGGTGGCCTCATGGGCCGCTTGATCGGACATGCGGTCCAGTGGGTCGTCCTGAGCACTCCGTCGTGGAGGGTCTGGGGCAGCTGCGCGCTGATGGGCGACGCAAGCTGCATCCAGCCGGGAGTATACGGCCTCATCGCGGCCGGGTCGACCATGTGCGGCGTCACGCGCCTGTCCGTCACCCTCGCAGTCATCCTCTTCGAACTGACCGGCAGCCTGGACTACGTCCTGCCTTTCTCGCTCGCCATCCTCGTGGCGAAGTGGACGGCCGACTTCATGGAGCCTCTCAGCATCTACGTAAGTTTTTTTTTGTCTCTCCACTCTCGGGGATTTCCTCTGTTGTTGATCCTATGATTTCCTCTTACTAACAAGAGCATAAAACGCACACTCCACACACACAGGACCTCCTCACCGAAATGAACGAGTACCCCTTCCTAAACAACAAGCACAAGCCCATCTTCACCTCGGACCTCGCCGCCATCGTCCCGCGCGTCCGCCGCGAGCGCATCATCGACATCACCAACTCGCCCCTGGTCCCCGCCGTCAGCCTGAGGACCAAGCTCGAGGTCCTCCACCGCGGCGGCGAGCTCGACGGCGGCCTGCCCATCGTGCGCGACGGCATCCTGATGGGGCTCATCCCGGCCCCGGACCTCGAGTTCGCCCTCGACCGCCTCGAGGACGAGGACTCTAGCCTATGCCTAATGGCGCCGGTGCCGAGCATTGAGGACGATGACGACGATGAGCACACGGACTTAACGGACTTTACGCCGTATATAGATCCGGTATGTACACAAGTACCTTACTGTTTAGTAGCAGTGACCTTAACCACGACTTACATGGACTGTGAGTCTGTCTATAATGCAGCAGTGTTGCTGACCTGTGGTTTTTTGACGCATGAACAGGCACCTGTTGCGCTCGATATAAAATCACCCCTGGACCTGGTCTACGAGTGTTTTGTCAAGCTGGGTCTGCGGTACATCTGCGTCCTCCGCGACGGCAGATTTGCTGGAATCGTATGTCTTGTTCTTTGCAGTTGCTGTCTTTCCCCACCCCTCTCCTCCCCTTCTCCCTCTCCATCTGTCCTGTCTTACTTTCCTTGCCTTCTCGCATCCTGAAGAATATTCACGGTTAACCCTATGACTTCGAAACAGGCTCACAAGAAGACCTTCGTCAAGTACATGCGAGACTTGGAGCGCAAGGAAGGCTCTATCTGAGCCCTTTCGTTGTACTGCCTCCCTACGTTCCCACTTTCCATTTATTTAGTTCCGACTTTCTGGGTACCTATCTGGGTATTTTACATTTGGATGGTAAATCAAAGGTATAGAGCGGCCATCTAGAGGTGCCCTGCCGGCCTACTCGACATGGCTGGCGTCTATTGGGTTATGCTCCCCAAACGCTTTTTCTCTTTGGTTATACAAAAACGAACTTTGCTGGGCACGATATAGAGCCATGTGCGGTTTTGTGTCGTAAATGGACTGCTTTTTTCGATCCGGTGGGTTGGACACCGGTCGGTTTCTTGTTTTTGTCTCATTTGCTATCTCTTTTTGCTTTTGGTTGCGGCATTTTCTGGGTTGCTCGGGTGGACAACACGTCCTTTTTCATGCCTGGATTCGTTCTCTGGTTTCCCTGGTTGCTTTGTATATAGTACGGGTGGCATCGGCATCAGAACGGCATCAATTTGTGGCAGGTTTTATTGTTCGCTACCTAAGGTAGTAGGTAGGTACCTAGGTACTTATTTGAGATGCGTGTCATTAGGATATCATCATTGCTTTAAGTAATATTGAAGTCTACCTAGTAAGGAGCCTACATGAAGATCTTGTTCCTCTTCCGGCCTTTTTTTTTTATCATGCAACTCTATACCTACGTTTCGGTACAGTACACCCCCTCGGTAAAAAACAAGCCAAGGGCCCTGAAAAGAAACACGCTCTAAAACCGACAGAGATACATGGATCTGGGACGAGGACAGAGAGGAGCGAAAAGAAGCAGACGAAAATGAAATGAAATGCAGAAATGAGGAGGAAGAAATAAATGAAGAAAGGAGAATGAAGAAAGGAGAATGAAGAAAGGAGAATGAAGAAAGGAGAATGAAGAAAGGAGAATGAAGAAAGGAGAATGAAGAAAGGAGAATGAAGAAAGGAGAATGAAGAAAGGAGAATGAAGAAAGGAGAATGAAGAAAGGAGAATGAAGAAAGGAGAATGAAGAAAGGAGAATGAAGAAAGGAGAATGAAGAAAGGAGAATGAAGAAAGGAGAATGAAGAAAGGAGAATGAAGAAAGGAGAATGAAGAAAGGAGAATGAAGAAAGGAGAATGAAGAAAGGAGAATGAAGAAAGGAGAATGAAGAAAGGAGAATGAAGAAAGGAGAATGAAGAAAGGAGAATGAAGAAAGGAGAATGAAGAAAGGAGAATGAAGAAAGGAGAATGAAGAAAGGAGAATGAAGAAAGGAGAATGAAGAAAGGAGAATGAAGAAAGGAGAATGAAGAAAGGAGAATGAAGAAAGGAGAATGAAGAAAGGAGAATGAAGAAAGGAGAATGAAGAAAGGAGAATGAAGAAAGGAGAATGAAGAAAGGAGAATGAAGAAAGGAGAATGAAGAAAGGAGAATGAAGAAAGGAGAATGAAGAAAGGAGAATGAAGAAAGGAGAATGAAGAAAGGAGAATGAAGAAAGGAGAATGAAGAAAGGAGAATGAAGAAAGGAGAATGAAGAAAGGAGAATGAAGAAAGGAGAATGAAGAAAGGAGAATGAAGAAAGGAGAATGAAGAAAGGAGAATGAAGAAAGGAGAATGAAGAAAGGAGAATGAAGAAAGGAGAATGAAGAAAGGAGAATGAAGAAAGGAGAATGAAGGAAGGGGAAGACCAATAGAAGGGGTGAAAGAAAAGGAGAGGGGAACCAAAAAAAAAAAAAAGAGGACGAAGTAGCAACTCTTGGTTTCGATCCAAGGACCTCCGGGTTATGAGCCCGGCGCGCTTCCCCTGCGCCAAGTTGCTGCAGCACGTCTAATTCGTTTGTTGAAAGCAAGACAGAAAAGCTCGCTTATGAAGGGAGAGGAAGAACGAGCCAACGATTCGTGCGGTGGACGTGAGTGGTTGGCGTACCTGTGGGTGGTGTTGTAGTGGTGGCAATGGATCAAGCCTCCTCCCGAGTTCGGAATGTTTGTTTTGTGACTCATACCAACAAAGAAAAAAAATTTGCGCCTCACAAAATTCTATGGCACACAAGGTATGGGGGGGGGGG
>PYST01000592.1:0-14003 GCA_003049485.1 Ophioceras dolichostomum
ACGGCCCTCTGTACTCGTCCGAGAACCCGCTCACCCTGAATCAGAGCGCCGGGATGCGGCTTGTATTACAAGTGTGCCCACGCCTTTAATGTAAAGGGTTTGGTTTGCTAGCTACCGCGGCAGGTCACCTGCCGTTTCAACTTATCCTGTATCATAGTCACTAGGTAGTCGCTAGCACGTCTTATACTCCTAGGGAGGTGGAAAGCGCTTGGCGGCGCTTTCAACAGACGTTAAAAATTCAACAACAACAACAACAACAACAACATATAGTCTGCGAAAGAATGCAAGTTATCGGCGAACGGTTGAACTACTACCCCTCCAGCTTTTTCGTGTGGGACCTAGCGCAACAATCTTCTAACCCTGGCACAACCGCTATTGGAGACCGGAACCTAAGCATGGGTACTAAGACTGTGTGTGTCACACAGTCACCTCTGGTCGCCTCAGGCAATAACAATGGACACTTGATAGTTTCTTCGAAATCCGAGATTTTATCGCGTCGTTGTCAGCTTGGCAAACGTGACTTTTGATCTCAAACAACACATCCCAACAAGAGACAGGAAAATGGATTACCGATTCCCCATTAAAGTCAGCCTTTCCATCCCCTCCCTTTCCTGTTCCGTTATCTGTGCGCCGTCGCTAATTCTTTTCACGGTCCACCATAATAATTACAGTTTCGGTTCGGATGGAACACAATTTCGGGCGTCACAAAGCCGCCCGCGGGTTCCGAACACAGACACTGTTGAACCACGGTTGGGTGCACTTCCGTGCACCCACGTGGACGAGTTGCCTCAGTCACCAAGGCAGCCCCCTCGACAGACCTTAGGTCACGTGGGCCCCTTGGAATCGCTTACAAAAGCGATTCCTCCGACTCACGTGTAGACTAGCTTTACTCTTCCCTGTACATCATCAGAATCAACAGATTGGTTTACCACGCGCGTGTTTGCTTTTTCCCGTTGAAGCCCAACCAACAGACACATTGATCATGTGTACGAGGTCAGAATCGACCGAGGCCCCTGGTATCCAACCATTACGGCCGTCATCCGCCGGCTCCCCGACGTGGTCCAGAACCTAGTGCGGCGTCTCTGGCCGGTGTACTTCCTACCGAGTGAAGTCATCCTCGAGATGTGCGCCCGCAGGTCGTGGGAGCCGGCATACGAGCATGAGAAGCAAATCTACCACCAGCTTGAGAGTCTGCAGGGTGATCGGATCCCGGTCTGCTACGGTTAAGCACGCGTCGAGGGCTACTCGCGCGCTCTGGTCCTCTCGGTCGTTCCGGGGACGAGGGCGATCGACCAACACTACAACCCAAAGATCGGCACGGGCCCGGGCCTCATCCCTCCTCCCACGCCGGGCGAGTTCCGGCGCCGCTTGGCGGAAACGTATAGGGCGATCTACGCCTGCGGGGGGTTGGAATACCAAGACCTCAGTCTCGATCACGTGTTCCTCGTGGATGACAAGGTGGTTCTAGTTGACCTGAAGGATACCCATCCCGCTGTCGAGCCGTACGACGACGGGACCGAGGATTCCGAGTTCAACCACACCATCGACCGTCTCGCGAACAGCTACGGCCGATACCTCACTGACGATTATTACTGGGCACGCCCCATATCCCCATCAGAACTCTCTCCCAGCTCTCTCATACCGTCGCGATCACATCGTGTTGCATAACTTGTCAAAAGGGAGGCAATGATAAACGGGCTGCAGAGGCCCCAGCGACCCAAGTACGACCAGCGCGAAGATGCTGTAGGCTGGATGTGCAAGGGTGCAGGTGACTTGGGGCTCGGGAATCGCGTAGTTTCGTCCCATATCAAAGCTTTGCCGGAGTAAAGCTGGGGAAAAGGCCAAGCACGGGAGGAAAACAACGTGTCACATACAAATAAAACAAGCGGCACCCATGGTCTCGGCGATAAGGAAGTCAGCTGACAGGGGAAAAGTTACATACTTACCTGAAGGCGAACCTTTGTGTTTTGTTACGCCGAAGGCCATCCCACATTGTGGTGTGTACTACGTGGTATGCTGTCGCTTATTAGTAAGAAAACTGGAGAGCTTACCGGGTGCGTCATCACAAATTACATGCATTATCTTACCGTAGTAGGCATGGTTGTGTGTCAGGGGCGAGTGGCACGGGTGCCTTTGCGTGGTCGCCCGTCCACGTGTGCAGGACTGTGCGGCTCAGGGCAGGGTGAGAACTAGCATGTCTGTCTGTCGGGCTGGGTGCGTACGCTAACACCGGTGTCTGTTACGAAAGCTTATATTGACTGCAAAGCAATGGCATCTGGTACCTCATGTGCTTTCCTCTCCACCAGTGATCTCCTCCTCTCCAAACTATCTATGGGCTTTAACTAGTAGTGCTCTTCCCTTTCCACAACAATGCGACTCAAGTCTAGGCCATTGAGGTAGTGCGAGTAGCAAACGTGCTAGGCTCCCAAGTGCTGGAAGACGTTTTCGTATTGGTGCAGCGATGACACCCTGTGAGAGTGTGATTCCCACCGGTCGACCCGATGGGCGTGGTGGTTTTGCTTGTGCACGACTTCCATTTGGTGACAGTGCTAGTCACGTTCATCGTCTCAGTCACCCACTGCGTCTGCCAGCTGGTAACGGGCGGCAGGGTAGTGGCGGGGCACGACGTGGTGGTAGACGCGCCGCAGCCGCCCTTGGCCTCCAGCTCAATGGGGAAGCACTTGGCCTGACCGAAGTTCGGGGACACGTAGATGTTGTACTCGGTGTCCGTGGCCGGGCAGGCGTAGAAGGTGGGCGAGCCGTTGTAGAGGAACGTGCTGTCCGCACTGATGGAGAAGCCAGTCACGGGGGGCTTGCCCTCGTCACACTGAACTTGCGTGGTGGGAGGATCTAGACGATGGCGTTGTCCTCGGTTAGCACCGGCAGTTGTTAGGTGGCGAGAATAGGAGGCAGTAGCTAGGTGAAACTTGCCGGTAACGATGCATCCGAAGCCACTGTCATCGGTAAAGCTTCCGCTCTGTTTGTCGAAGCAGAACTCGGTGGTGGGATAGCTCCCATTCAGACGGATCTGCCCATCCTCGAGTTGGCCTGCCTCACAGGGGAAGGGGGCTTTGGAGGCAAGAGTGAACTTGCAGCAGTTCGCTCCGCGGGACCCCAGCTCCAGCCTACTTGCAAACGCAGAGTGGAACAGGAGGGCAAGGCCCCAGGACAGAGAGCGGTGCATAGCTTCAGAGACGGGGAGAATTCACAGATTGCTGTGCTGCCTGTGTACAGATGGGACGTTTGGGTTCCGTGGGTGGTAGACTTTGAACGAACTGCCTCTGACATGCTCAAGGGGTTTCTTTATGGCTCGCTCGTCCGAGGACAGAGGAGAGAGGGGGGAAGGCATCACCCCCGAGAGACACGACGAGGGCAACATGCTGGTGTCGTCATGATCATCGGACTCGGATGAAAAGAGTCTCTCACATGCCGTCTCGGCGCTCTCGGCGTCTGACATGGACAGGGACAGGGCTTCGTTGGAAGTCGTACGACAATAGGCGGCAGCTCTCATGGCGGTGAATATCATGAAAACCAAGTTTTGATCCTCGGAGGACATCGGTCGTGATGCTTGATATTGCCTCTGCCCCATGGAGATTGGCGGATTATAGGATTATAGGATTATACTGGCAGTCCCGTGCGGTTCTTGTTGGCCGTCAGCTTACACGGCTGTGGAGTCAGTGGTGCGGGAGTCTGATGTGGTCCACACTGGTGGGTGGTCAGCTCAAGTACCGCTGATCGTATGTGGGTCGATAGTAGGGCTGTCTATCGGAGGATCGTTGGTATTTTGCCCAAATTCCAATAACTCAATGTCGTCACGTATATCGCGTAGAACAAGCCTGGACGGCGATGGAAGTGCCCATATCTCTGTCCCGTAATTACCGGTGCTGCTGCTGAACATTTGAACAATCTTCAGCGATCTCGTCCTCACTCTTACGCTGCCCCCCAAAACTCCGAATCCACCATTCCACTCAGCTCATTCCAGCCATGGCATCCAACCAGGGACAGGGCCAGGACTTCGTCCTCCAAGGCATCCTCGCAACGCTGCAGCGTCTGGAGGACCGCCTCGATACCATTGAGTTCACGATATCTCACACGGGCAGGTCGCCCGATGATGAGCCTGAATCGTGGGCGCACGAAAGTGAACCTGCCTGGCAGCAGCACCACCACCAGCAGCAACAACATGAGGATCCTCAGAACACTCAGACGGCCGAGCACCAGGCCGCTCTGTATGCCCGGTCTTTGTCGAAGCTGCGCAACCGGTTTGAGTTCGCGGATGACAGCTTCTCCGACCTGGAAGCTGTTCCGCAGCAGCTCCAGCCCATGGCAGGACGGGACGCCGACTGCATCTCCTTGTCTGTCTACTCGCGGCCGCTCTCCCGCGCCGGCCTTTTGGCTGTGGCCACTGCTTGCGAGGCCGTCGTGGAGGCACCCGACCAAGACGTGGACTCCCCACTGCCCCAGCCCTTATCGCCCGCCACCGTGTCATCCACGTCCGGCCAGGACTCCGATGACGACCGCAGCAGCGGTGCCCGTTTCAACGGCTCCTACGACGTTTCAAGGACCACCATTACACCTCCCTCCAGCATCGGAGGTGGATCGACTCCCCCGCTCAGTCGCCGGGAGACGATCCGGTCGGCGCGCAAGATGGTCATCGACCGCTTCTTCAAGACGTCCTCGCTCAGCTCTGCAGCGTCCCACCGCTCCAGCCGACGCTCCAGCCATGAGTCCCAGCACCACCAACCCTATGACTATCAGAGCACTCAAGACACCTATGACACCCAGAGCACTCAGAACACTCGGCACCAACCCTGCCCGGACCCTAAGACTGAGTCCCCAACTCCAACTCCCACGACTCGGGGCTTCAACAAACGGGTTGGCGAGTACCGCGTCGGAGTCGTGTCCTTCGTGCAGGATGCTCGCGACAAGGCCTGGTCTTGCGTGTTGATTCTCCCCAAGGCGACAGGTTGCCTCGGACGGTTCATGATGGATCAGCAACTCAGGAGGTTGGATGCTCGAGCGTAACGGCTTCCCGTGAGATGGAGTGAATAAAAGCAATGGGACATATTAGTCAAGATTGTATCATTTCCTTTGTTTCAGAGAACATCTAGTGCGAATGGACTACAACAAAGAAGAAATACCAACCAACAACACCAGCGTCGTGTCATACGTGACGGGTGATGCTGATGCACGTGATAGGCGACGTCACCCAGCACGGGCTCAGTGCATAACCTCGCTAAATCCGCTATAAGTCCACCGTCGCAACTGCCCTCTTCCGATTACGACCAGCTAACGTGCCATCAGCATCGAGTACCAAGCTGCCCCAATTCTTGCAAATTGAATATTCCCCCAAATATGGATAGCACAGACTTTGCCGATACAACTTTGCAGCAGGACTTGGCCCCAACCAGGCAGATTCCACAGTTCCTGCTCGACGCGCAGCACCCATGGCTCGTAGCGAACCGGAAGACGATCGAGTTGCTCCCAGACCCGGCGACTTTCCTCCACTCGGCCCCAGGCAGCAGCACGCATCCTGACGGCGCCACCCTCACCGTCCCGCCCGACCTCTTCCACCACGTTCGCATCGGCAACCACAGTCGACCCGACGGCTCCCAAGTCCAGCGGTCCGGCTGGTCGCATGCGCTCTCCCTGATGCGCGAGCTGTCGCAATGCCCAGCCACGTCGCTGGCACGAGTCCGCACCCTCCGCATCGACGTCTGGGTAGAGGAAGAATCGGGGGACGGCCCGACTGACGAGCTGGTGTCGCTGTTTGCCGATGTGCTGGGCGCGCTGCCTGCGCTCAACATATTGATGTGGGGCATGCCCGGTGACCCAGAGTTGATGGCACGGTTCAGAGAGGCGTTCGAGGCGCGAGGCTTGCGCCTGCCGTCCGTGGTCGAGCTTCACCCCTCACCGGGGTGGGGTGAGGTCCTCGTGGGCCTGTGTCCAAATCTGAGAGCGCTCGAGGGCTTCTCGGGCGCGGGAAACACGTGGTCGTGGAGCGTAGCCAGCGAGCCGGGTATCGCGCTGGTAAAGGCGGTAGGCAAAGTTGCACCGCTGGCGCTGACAAGATTTGCTATATCGGCTACGCTTAGTGCAGATTTCGTCAAAGGTACGTTTCTCGCCATCGAATATGCATGTCTAGATCTTGCTGGCTGCTCCGAGGATTGATGAGTTCCACATATGTTTGATGATGACTGACTGATGATTGACGGTTGACGGTGATGGCTGCAGAAATCTTCAAGTCTACGCCACACCTCACAAGCCTGGCTCTGGACGGTGATACTCCCACACCGAGTCCAATCAGCTACAAAAGGCTCAAGGCGGGCGAACGATATCCTGCGCAAGACGCTGTCCTCAAAGTCTGGAAGCCCCATATGCGTCCTGAATACCATCGACATAAACTCGTCTCACAGAACCAAAACTGACGTACATTATCGACGCCACTGTAGGGCATGTTGCTCGTGCTTGCCCGCTTCCCCCGTCTGCGCACCCTAGAGTTACCCTCGCCGGCGAATCTCGGCTTTGGGCTGGCGAGGAAAAGGCAAACATGCGGTAGTGTGCTGGGTCAGCAGCAGGAACTGACGATAACCCGGCAGTACTGGTGGGACATCGAGGGGGTCGCGTCAATGGTCGTTGAGGCTTTGCCTGGGTTGGAGGTGCTCAGGGTCGACAGGCGCGAAGCGATCATAACACGTAATGGAGACGGCAGCGGCAGCACTACAGCAGCGTCTTGGCCTCGGAGTGGTCGGGTGGAAGAGCATCTACAAGATATCATGCCGGACTGCAAACGATGCTAACAGAAGGCAGGAGTCTACAGTTAAGGCAAGCAAAGCGGCGCACAGGCGGCAGAACTTCACCAACCGGCACCAAACACCATGTTCTTGGCTCGGATCTTTGTTGTTGCTACGAGTAACTTCCAGGCCTCCCTAAGCTCCTTTCCTATATCCTCCCGAGACAAGTCTCATCTGCGCAGTCACTTAAAGCCTCCACCGTGTCGCATTCACGCCTCCAGAGGTAGTCGACCGCACCACACCCGTCGTAAACGTATAGTTGCTCCCACAGCTCGAAGTGGCGTCCTTAGTGATCGTGTGTACTGCGCTCGTGACAGTGAGAGTGGCCATCTGCGTTGCCCAGACCGTCTCGGCCGGCTCTCTGGGGCAGGCGCTCCCACAGTCGCTCGCCGTCAGCTTGACGGGCAGGCAACCCTCGGGGTCCAGGAACGAGCCTATCGACAGCCCGTACTCGTTGTACCGGCCCGGGCAGGCGAAGAAGTCGGAGACGCCTCGCCAGGTCAGCACGCCAGATTCGTCTATCGCGAAGCCCTGTGCTGGCTGCCGAGCTTGGCCGCATCGGACCTGCCTGTGAGGCGGTTCTGGTTTATCAAGACGCGTCAGATGCGTGTTCTCTCGCCGTATCGAAGCGGCCTAATTCCATTCTCTTCTCCGCATCGAACCGACGGACTTACCTGTCACGAAGCACGCAAAACCATGGCTGTCCCTGATGGAGCCGTCCTGGGCGATGGAGAAGGTGGCTGCATCATGAGTGCCGTTGAACCGGATCTGGCCGTCGATGAACTGCCACAGGTTGGCCGTGAACGGCGCAGAGGAGGATAGAGAGAATCGACAAGGTTCAGTAGATGCGGCGGCCCCGATTGTGAAAGACGTCAGAGCCGCCGCGGCGAGTGGGAGAAGAGAGGTTACGGGATTCATCATCGCAACGGCATGCAGGGGCAGAGAGAGGTGCTGCTGGTGACTGTGGGATGGATGTCTGCTTGCTCGGGGAGATGAGAAGAAGCAGCTTCCTGTTGAAGACCGAGGTGAGTGGGCGGGAACTGGGCTGTAACTATCGCAGTGGACAGGTATGTAGTAGCGTGAGGCTCAGGAAGCTTGCCTGCTAGCTCGATGTAGCTATTACGTATATGGTCTGAAACGGAGCTCGTGACTGTTCAACGGCACGCATGGACGATATGTGAACAGTTCATGCTAGTGAGGGACCGGCCCGGCCTACGTCAGGCGTGATAAGCAAGCTATGGCCACGAGATGGACCCTTGTGAGAAGTGAGCAGTTTCTCCGATCTTTTCCTAATGGGGCAGGACTTTCGCCGATTATCTGATGACGATGATGCGGGGAATTCTCACCGGGCGTGTGAATATCTACTAGGGGTGCTAATAACGGTTCACTTCATCGATTCGTGTGCTGGCTACGGCGGACGAATGGAGAGACTT
This sequence comes from Ophioceras dolichostomum, assembly GCA_003049485.1. Taxonomy (NCBI): domain Eukaryota; kingdom Fungi; phylum Ascomycota; class Sordariomycetes; order Magnaporthales; family Ophioceraceae; genus Ophioceras; species Ophioceras dolichostomum. The sequence goes on from PYST01000592.1 coordinate 8,225, forward strand.
TTCTGGGTCTGTGATAATCTTTCCGCCGATAGCTACCAGTCGGCCGAATCCCCGCGTGCCACGGCAGTCTTGGTAGGCACGTAGACTCAGACTCAATGTGGATCGATGGACTCGGAGGGTTTGCGCTCAGTATGTAAGCTTCGCTCCAACCGCAGCAACAGCTTCCAGGCAGCGAGAATTGCGATAGCAACAATGGTAGTCCTTCAAGCATTGGCGGCATAAAATCCGGTTTTCGCGGGAAGTGGAATGGTTTCTTTCTGCGTGACACTGACCGCCCTTTGTTAATGATATTGCGGGTTGGCTGGTTTGCGACTGCGGGGGAACGTGCTGACGGGAAGGCGGGAAGAGTCATCCTTGTCTTCTGGAAAGTGGCACTGCAAAGTGGCACTGCAGCGCCGATCGGTCGAGGAGATGGGGCCGGAAGAGAAGTCTGTTCTTCTATCCCCACGCAATAGCCTTCTGACAAAGGATTGCCGAGAGCCATCCTCCCCCATCTGACCAGGGCTGCAGTGGTGGGGCGGTTCTTCTCGGCAATCGCAGCTCGCTTCGGCGTGTTTCTTCTCGCCTCTTCGTTTGCCGATCCTGCATGCTGCAACCCGGTGTTAAGCTTACAGCAGACCTGTTGCAGCGAGCTACATCCGGAGTGGATCGCGTCCCTTTACGCAACCAAGTGAGGCTATTCGGACCACTTGATAATGCTCTGCCCGAGGTTTTCCTCGTCATTCTCAACAAGCTGATACAAACACTACTGATTTTATTTACAAAGGTGTCGTGGGAGCTCGTTCCAGCTTACTAACTGGGCGTCCCGAACCAACGCCCAGCTTTGCCGTCAGGAGTCCAGTCCCAGTCCGACAGGTGGCTACAGATATGCTGCGTTAGCATGCATCGGGTCCGCGTGCAAACAACACTCGGTAGCTTGGACAATGGTGCTTTCTCTCTGGAAAATGACAACACTTACGACGCTGCAGCAAAAAAGGCGTACGCCTCGGCCGTGTCTGTGGCTTTGCCCGGACCACAGTTGGTATTGTCCTTATGTGTGACTGCGAACATTTGAACGAAGTCGTAACCGTCTGGATGTATTTCGCAGCCCTGTCAGTTTCTTCCTCACAGCAGGCAGGAATGGAATGGCAGACAGTGGTGCTCTTTCAGCCGGTGGCAAGCGACGGGTCAGTGCGTCTAAGAGACTTACAAACGAGATATGGTTTATTGTTCTGCCCGGCATCGTTTTTTGGCTGGTCGGTGAAGCCAAAAAAGTCGTCTGGGTCTGGATGGATGTATTGCAGCACGCCGTTCTCATCCACGGCCTGTTGGTCGATAACTGCAGGTACCAAGTTCTGTGAGGTTAGCGGACTCTGGTGCGCCATGATGGGGATTGGGGGCCAGTCCTCACGCTTTCTGTCCCGGGTGCTGGTAAGCCAGTCTTCCTCGGTGGGATCTCCCTTGCACCCGAAGTAGTGGGCAAACTCGTGCACCATGGTGAAAGACATCACCCCCACGAGGGCGTCGAGCTCGGCGTTCTCCTTGACCCTCGACGTGTCGATCACGGGCTTGCGCGGGTCCAGCAGCCCCTTGCAGAGCACAACCATGTCGGCTGCATGGACAGTGACTGCCAATCCTGCGCTTCGGCAGATATTTACCGCATCCGTGGTCGTCCGCCCTGGGATCCAGAGATAACGGGAATTCCAGTACCAGGCGCCCGTATCCTTGTACTTCGGCTTGGTGTCCTTGAGCAGGCCACGATCAGGGTCACCGGGGTCTACAGCTTCCGGTTTGATGTAAATCCAGCCTTCATCGCCGCATGCGATCACGGCTCTCTGGAAGGGCATCTCGTAGTTGTTGTGCATGTCGTTGCCGTTGAGGGTATCGTCCATGGACTTGAAGACCTCCTGAACCTTCTTCCAGTACTCGCCGTCCCCGCCGTCCTCGTCCGGGTCGCGGCTGAAGCCATAGAAGTTCAAGAGGGTACGGTCGATCTTGTCCCAGTTCTCGTAGTCGCGGCGGTTGTTGTTGTTGAAGTCGGGCCGCTTGCTCTTGATGAAGTTGAGGTCCCGCATCGCGGCCTTGGCCATGACGGCTGCTTCATCGTACGCCCTTCTGATCTCGCCCGTCCAGGCCCTGCAGTTGTGAGCCTTGTCCGTGGTGAAGTCGATAGTCCACGGTCCCTCGATGTTGGCCGCTTGGCACGGACTGAGGAGAGATAGCAAGACAGGAAAGATGTTTGGCAACATAACAGGACGCATGGTGGAGGAGCAGTATTGTGTCAAGGCTGTGGTTCAGATGTGATAATGGTGATCGATGAGGTGGGTGGCTACCGCACTGTGAAAGCCAGAGAAGACGCGATGATGCGATGGTACAGCTCGGCCGACGAGACAGCGACACGCAATACTGCTCCAATATACCCTTGGAGACCTTTATCGAACCCTCAAAGTCAAAGTGCGCCTCGACAACTTGTAGTCAATATCAACATCACAGGGTGATCCACCGGCCATACACAAGTGGAGGACCACGCTCTTGGCTGAGCGACAGACAGGAATGGCTGCCAAGTTTGTCTCCATAGGCGCCGGTGTGAGTCAAGTTACGAAAGCAAACTGGAGTTCCCTCTCTTCACCTCCTCTTCAAGGCAGACCATTCTCACAGCCACTAACAGGATAAAGATGAAGAGGTCAAGTGATAGGAGCAACGGCAGTGTCCTTGTGCTCGGAAGACTCCGTCAGCTCGGATTCATCCACGATCGGCGATGCTAGCGCCGAGCACTGCGTTTTGATATCTGCGGAACAATTCGCAGGCAACAACAGGAAGCATCGTGACGTCTAGGTTGCTCGTGGAAACTTGGAACAATCCTAGCTTTCGAATATGGGGAGACGGTAAAATCTCGGCTTCCCACCAATCAGGGCCAGTATGTGGAATAGTCTCACAAGGAATGAGGATGTCAGCATGTGCATCGCATGATACTCAGTTCTCAATCAGGTTGAAACATTCGGCGGGTGGGGCCGGGCCGAGTTGAAATGCCGGCTGGTCTGGGTCGGGCTGACGCAATCCATGGGGAAGGATCCGGGACTGCAGGTGATCGTCAGCATGCGTGCAGACAATCCTTAAATCCTATTGTCTCACTTCGTCGATCACGCTCCTATCGGCCGAGCTCGCGGAGAATACAATGCGCGTTATAGTCTTACACTTGGCCGTCTTGGCTTTGCTAATTAACCCAGTTGCTCTTTCGAATGAACGCGGCTTCTAGTAAACTGCAGCGTGGACGGATTTGTAGTGTTGTGGGAACTGAGTGAAATAGATGTACACGGTGAGTGACGCCATATACGATTTCCCACAGTAGCCCATAAAGTGAACAGGAGTGGCAGCATCAAGCAATCCTCTCTACCCGCGTCGAAATCGGACACTTAGCTTACCAAAGTCAATCACCTCTCCTGAGATCCAGAGAGAGAGAGACTCGGAGACCTAGAAGCTCTGTGTTCGCTGCTAGGATGCATAGGTATTCGCAAACCAGTTATACAATGGCTGCAGTGTTCCTGCTGGCCGTTGGCCTCCTGACACAGCCAGCCTCCGCTCAGTCTTTGGCCACGGCGACGAAGATCATCATCACGGCCACTACAGGCGATCACCCAGTGGTGACTTTCATGCCATCTCAGAATCCGAACTACACAACTGTAACCGAGACCATCACCACCACGAATCAGTTCAACCAGTCCATCATCGTCCTCCCGTTCGGCATCATCTGGGCCCCTATCGGGCCAGTGCCTCCTATCCCCCCGTCCATTCCAATCAATACGGTCCCGTCGGTACCCACCGGCGAGGGTGAAAACCCTTGTAGCACGTTATCCATATCGAGCTGCACGGTGACCGTGTCCTACACATCCCCAACGAACTCTCTGGGGTGGACGAGCAGCACGACGGACAAGTGCACCCAGATACCCACCAAGTGCGAGCTGCCCTGGGTAGACGGCACGTCCACCATCACACCATCTCCGACCCCGTGGGCCGAGGTCACAGAGGCGCCTGACGACACAGTGCCCAAGTCGGTCCCGCCTGGCGGGCCCAACGCGGCGCAGTGGATGAAGGACATGTTCAAGCGGCTGGGAATCGATGCCAACGAGGGCATCCCAGACCCCGAATGCAAGGAGTCAGATCTGTCGGCGCCGCGGGGAGAGGAAAACGGCTGGGAGGGCGTTTCGGCCGACGTGGACAAGTGGTGCAATGACGTGGACGGCGATGAGCTCGCGAAAGCAACGGGTGGGGTGGACACTGCATTTAAACGCTTTACCTTTTATCACCACTCGTGTATGTGAATCCTCGCAGCCCACCAGCACTGTTAACAATCCGAGCCAACTTGGAGATGCTGACACATGTTGCGGACAGTTTGGCTTTCGGCGAACTACCGGTATGGCTCGCCGTTCGACTGCGGCGACAAGGTGACCATCTCGCCAAAAGAGTGTATCCAGGTCTTCACCAATGCCATGGCCGAGTGCGATGGTGAGGACAAGTACACGCACGGCGTATCTGGATCTGGAGACTGCATCACATACGTTAGGAACCCACCCCTGAGAGATAGATGGGGAAGAAGCGAGGGGGCATGCAGCTTGGCTGACAACGCGAACCCGACAGAACATCACCATGTCCGAAGGCATGGACGACAACTCGCCTCCGTGGAATCCACTGGCGACGCCTCAGTGCGAGGGGAGCAACAGCGCAGTCGCCAACAACTTCGTGGAAGCCTTGGCCGACATCTTCTGCAAACAAGCCAACACAAACGACGACCACTTCAGCAAGACGCTCACGAGGCACGATCTCGAAAGCGCAAGCAGCATGAGCTTGGGCAACAGCCTGAGCAACCTGGGTAGCAGCGGCAACCTCACCGACGAGAGTGGAGGCGCACTCGAGATCACGGGGCTGCGACAAGAGCTCCGGAAGAGGACGCCACCCCCGAGCCCGCAGTCGTACCAGGGGTTCGAGTTCGACTTCACCTGGGACAAGGCCGACAACGCACCAGCCGGGGGCTGCCGCATCCCTTGCGACGACGCGTACAGCCGACTGGGCGACACATGCGGGGGCGGGGGCGCGTACGGAACCAGCATGCGCATGGAGGGCAGCATGAACGCTGGATGCGGCACGTGGAGCTACAAGGTCAAGCCTCCACCCGAGCCGAGCGATGACGACGTCAAGGCGACCAAGCCGTCCGGGCCGGCTAAGTGCTACAAGACGAAAGCCCTCGACAGGTGCATCGTCTTCGACGCCCAGCCGTGGATCGCGCACGACAAGTCGGACACCTTCTGCGACGACCACAAGGACTACTCCATGTACCACTCGTGGGAGGGGCTCGAGGACTCGAGCAAGGACTTCATGAAGGACATCGGCTGGTACTGGAAAGTGCTGTGGAAGGAGGACTGTCGCGACGCCGACGCGACGAGCCGCAACCTGGGCCAGCCCATCCCCGACTTCTCGTGCAAGGAGGCGATGCGCATGACATTCGACGGCTGCACGGGCAACAAGGGGCGAGGGGGTATGGTCGAAGTCGGGTGTGTTGAGTATCACTTCAACCCGGTGAGCCGGTCAACGTTTGGCAATATTGCGAGGGAATGCGTCCAACCTTGGCTTGCTGGCTTCGAAGGGGAGTAAAGTGGTTGGGTTTGGCATCTAGGTATGTGTAAAGTGTGACGACCCGTGCGCGATTGTCGCTAGCTCCTTACTGTGTGGTGTTTGTTGGGGTTATATGGAGTCCCCCTTGTTGGGTGGGGGGGTGGGGCGGGAGTGGTAGTGGTGTTGAATTGTA
>PYST01000593.1:0-13493 GCA_003049485.1 Ophioceras dolichostomum
ACAACTCCACCACGCGTTTGTTGTTTTCCAAGCTCCAAAAAGCCATGGATCGCAAGGACTACGGCTTGGCTATACTAGATCACGAAAACCGAATTCTCCAGGGTCGTATCGAAAGCCTCCAGCCGCAAATCCGGAAGAAGGTCAACCCAGACCCCAATGCGGCCTTTGCGACCGTGGCGGAGGTGCACAGGGCGCAGGCGGAGGTCGGGAGGGTGGGAATAGCTTCAGAAGATGACGGAGATGCATCAGACGAGGAATCAATTGAAGAGGAGATTGTTGCGTTGGGATAGACGTGGTTGTAGATAGCCTCTTGGGATCTCCGTTGGTGGCCGGTTGTGGGGTGTGGCCGGTTGTGGGGGGGCCTGACTTAGACTCTGAAACGGGCAAGTAGGTGAAATGTTTTGAGGGTGAGAACAACTCAAGTTGCAATGTCGGCGATAAGAGAACCGGCGTTATTTGAAGTGAAATGATTATGTAGGAAGTAAAAAGCAAAGTGATGAAGGGAACAAATAGCGGTAATGCAATACTGACAATTACGTCGGACAGTCGAGCCAGCTTCAAGAGGTATAAATAGCTGTGAGGAAGCAACTATTTTCAGCTAACTAATTATTAGAGCAGCCAGTATCGGCGCCCCCGGCCCAGGCCGCCACACTTGCGACACGTCGCGTGCCCTCTCCTTCTAGCGCCTGCCCTGATCGTGCGGCCTCGTGCATGGAACCCAGTCGTTGATCGTCTTGTGGCCCTGACAAAGGTCGCACCTGACCTGACCGTCATGGCAGTGCCTGCCGCCGCAGTGCATCATTCGAACGCCCCATCTCCAGGTGCAGTTAGGACAGTTCGTCCTCTTATAGGGGGTTTGAAAGCATCAGTCAGCATGATCCTTACTGGGTTGGAGTGGCAGCAGAGTCAATGATATTATGGAAAAACAGAAGATTGGAGAGAGCTTACTCCGGAACCACGGCATTGGTGGCAAGTTTTGGGGCCCCAGAACTGGCCAGCGGGACCGTTGGTGGGCTCGCCACACTTGCTGCAGTTCGCCATTGTAAGATAGTTGTTGGTGTGAAGCTGGGAGGCTGGGAGAGCTTGACGGTAAGCGCGTGTGTGTTGAAAGACTGATAGAGGCTTGAGAGGAGGAAGAGTTGAATATCTGCGTACTGATAATTGTGTTGGATTCTGTTGAACCACGGTTGGGTGCACTTCCGTGCACCCACGTGGACGAGTTGCCTCAGTCACCAAGGCAGCCCCCTCGACAGACCTTAGGTCACGTGGGCCCCTTGGAATCGCTTACAAAAGCGATTCCTCCGACTCACGCGTAGACTAGCCTTACTCTTCCCTGTACATTATCAGAATCAACAGATTGGTTTACCACGCGTGTTTGCTTTTTCCCCCTTGAAGCCCAACCAACAGATTCTATCGCACAACCTCAATACGGGGTTTCCGCCCTCTCTTATAGACGGCGATGTTGGTGACATATTTAGTATTCATTCTATCCATCCAACACGCCTCGTTGCGAGGCGCCTGAAGCCGTGGCCGCCGAGTCACTTGTGTGCATCCTAGGCCTGGAGGTCGTTGCATGTTGGCCCTGGTTGAAGTTCCGATATTGGACGGACCCAGCCATGTAGCGTTGATGGCCCTTTATTTCGAGGTGCAATATCTGTTGCCAGGGCGCGTCGGCCGTCGTCATCGGCCAAGATTTCAGAATAAACGGGGCGGAGGGTCATTGTGCGCGGAAAACTAAACCCGCGTTCTATCAAACTCTTTGTTACAAGGGCTTGTGTGTAATAAGGGCTTGTGGTATTGCAAGGATAATCTCTAAGGGCATCTAATGGAGGCTTAAGGATCTAGGATCCCCCCTGGATGAAGATATAATACAACTGCCCTTATATAGACCATCTTTCCTAGATGCCTGAGGCACCTTCTGGGCTTGACGTGGCCTATGGCCCACTCTGCTGCCTAGAAAGGCCCACTGTGGATTCCTCCGTGTGACTCTCTTCATGCTTCTGCACTGTCTGTCCTTACTGTCGGTCGTTGGCCACCTACTGCTGCTCGTGATGCTAGGAGGCGGTATTCAGCGTTTGTGGAGGGCACTGTTGTTGGCCTGGGCCAGAGGACGACTAGTATCACGTTTGGTGGCGACCCTGTGTTGGCCTGGCTCGTAAACCTGCAGTGCTCTCCTCAAACCTAGGCCGTAGCATTCGGGCTTATATTCACTTGCGCCGGGTTTTATACTGAGCGAGCCATTCAACTAACTAACCCCTGTTGCCCCTGACAGCTCGCTAGGGTGGTCTTTAGTGGGTTAATTCCTTGCTAGCTCTTGGGGCTTGCTCATCTTACTAAAGTGCATATTAAGTCGTACATGGAGCGAATCGGACAATATTCGTAAGATCGGACCCGTTGCGACATAGGGTGCTGACGGCGCAAGTCTTCATCGCTGGCCCCTGCCCTTATTCTACTAGGGAAGAGGCGGTGGTAGTAGTTTCTTTTGTCCGATCAATACGATGTCGAACACCGCTTCCGGACTTCACCCGGCAGGGGTTCGTCCGACCCAACTGGGCCCGTTGGCCTACATTGACATGATTCTATCCGGGCAGGATAGTCTCACCCTTGAAAACACAAAATGGCTAGCTCAATATACAGAGTCCTCTGTAACCGTTTTTCTGATGGCAAACACTGTTACCAGGAAGATATAGCGGGGTGCAGATATATGGCTGCCTGAGTCTCTGGTGGTAATATTGTTGCAGGACAGCCTCAGAAGAGTATGGGCTGTTGCCATCCCATTTGGTTCAATCAGCGAGGTATTGGCTAGACCTCGAGCTGGGCTAGTGAGTCCTCGGCTAGGTCAGATGAGTGCCGATCCTTTAACCGTACCTAACCGACCAACCAGCCTTCACCTCGTCGCGGATCCGCACGCAGCGGGGGCATGTCTAACAGGTGTAAATCCTTCCACAGGGTTATCCGAGAAAGGCGACAACCCGGCCCCTGGCTTAACGGCGACGTTAGTCGCCGCTTTCAGACAGGTTAGTGGGGACATTGCCGGTCCGAGGGGAGACACATATTTCACACCCTCTTCCACAAGGAGCAAGAATCTTGCGGCCGCACGGAAGAGCCTCACCCTTGCTACAGTTCTCGTCGAATCTCCCCGCTTTCAGGAACCTCGACTCGTTCTTTGGTCATTGGTGCGGAGTCGCAGAATACGGACACACGCACAATCGCCCGCTCGCCCAATTGTCATGACCGAACTGCGTCTGCAATGTCCCACACGTTATCGAATATGGACCGAAAGGCACGAAGTCCCTTTCGCACAGAGCTACAGAAGCGAAGGCGTTCCGCAACAGTCCGTCAACGTTCAGTTCAAGGAGTAGGTGGGCTAACAGCCTCTGCATGAGACAAGTTGAAACCCCGACGCCGTTGGGGCACTGGACGGCACAAGCATCGGCAGGGTGATCAAAATTCGAAACAGCTGCCATGGTGAGAAAGAAACTCAAATACAGGACAAGGACGACGGTCAAGCTCGCACTGCAACAGAACACGCGACGATATTCGACGACCACCTCGCTCAGTACACCTTGACACCCCCAGGAATCTCGGGAAGCCCTGCAGATTGGCCGAATTAGCGTTCGTCTTGCCTGAAGGTTGATACCGCTCCCTCGAGCCGTTGCCTCTCGGTCGTCAATTACAGGCACACAAGAGGGACGAAAAACGTACAAACGTTGTGGTCGATCTCCTCCTTGTACTGCTGCGCCTTCGTGCACGCAATCGCGGCGGCAGGGGGCTGCAGCTTGAGGACGGGGCAGCTCTCGCTGAAGCAGTTCGTGCCGAGGGCGTCCATGGCTCGCTGGAGGGCGCCGTCCTCCCAGCCGAAGAGGTAGTCGCCGTGGGCGCCGAATCCCTTGCTGTGGTTATTTCACAAGAACGAATCCAGAGTCAGTCATCATTCACCAGAAGCACAGCACCAAAATCTGTCCCTTTCTTTCGGATGAGAAGAAGGAAAGCCTCACGAACCTGTCGCCGAAGCTGTACACAAGAGGCTGCTTCCCGTTCTTGTAGTAGTCCGGATTCGCGAACGCCGACGTGTCGTACATGATCTCGTACATGACCTGCGGGATGCGGACGGGGTGGGTGGTGGGGCATTGGTCGCCGGCGAGGGCCGAGCCGGCCTGGTACGCGACGTGGCTCTTGTGGTCCGGGCTGTCGAGGTTCTTGCCGTCCCAGCAGGACGGGAAGATGACGGTGGCTCGGATGCCGCCCGGGCAGGGCTTGGGCGGGAACTCGGCGTAGTCGCCCGAGGAACAGGGCGCGCCGCTGCCGCCCATGTTGCGGTCCGAGCGGCCGAGGCAGCGGTGGCAGATGGCCATGGCACCTTTGGCCTTGGACGTGAGGGAGGGATCGCCGGCGAACATGCGGAATCCCTGGGAGGATGGGCGTGTCAGGTGTCTGGCACGACACACCTACGGGGTCTGGCAACGGTTGGTCGGCTACATGGGTGGGTACCTACCGGCTTCATGACCGTGGTCTTCTTGTTCCGACCTGAAAATGGCCTCATGTAGTAGACCGTGATACCACCCTCCTGAGGCATCAGAGTTCCGTTCAGCTGACCATTCGTCATCTGCGGCACCCGCCGAAACGTGCCGTTCTCCGGGGATCGGAAGTAGATGGATGCCGTCCAGTAGTTGCTGAAGTCCTCGACCATGCGGCATGAGGTGCATTTCGACGTTTTCGGCGGGTCGATGGTCATGGGATCCATCTAGATTCGGATCCAGAAGCGCGGTGTTAGCCACATCAGAAGATTTAGAAGACCCATAAAGTGACAAAATATCCAGTTCCTGCTACATACGGTGATGTTGAACGAGCTTCCACCGACGACTTGGTGCATATGCGGCGTGGGAAGCTGTCCCGGATTCACCAGAGGGTCGGTGCGCTCGATCACCAGCTGAGAGCAGCCAAACCGCAGGAAGTCGGAGCCCCTGTTGGATTGCGCGGAGGCATGTTGCACGAGGAGCTGCAACGCAGCAATCAAGACGGCGCTCGACCAGCCCATCGTCCGGGTCGATTTGCGGCGATCCGTTGAGACTTAGGTTTGCTCGGCTTGGTGAGGATGAGGGGCGGTGGTATAGTCAATCGTTTCCACGGTCGACGATAGTGGCGTTAGCAGGCAAGGAGAAGAAAACAAGCAAAAAAAGGAAGCCAGAGTGGGAGTGCCATCCGTTTATATGATGCCCACGCAAGCACTATCATCATTCCTCTCCCGGCATCGCCACGTCTTGGTTAGACGGCCTAGATGTGATGGATGGACAAATTGGGACATCGCTTCTGCCATCGGTATTGCACAGAGGATACCCTCCGGCGAATCAGGAATGGACAAAAGACTTCATCCGGAAGCGCGGCGTAATTTATGCCTATATTGATGGGAGGTCACGGCAGAGCCTGCATTCCCCACACAGTGGTCGGCAGATGCCGCCCCTGGCCTGTCCTCTAGCCTGTCTTTCGACTCTTGCCGTAGCATGCTGCTTTGTTTATTCTGTCGGCCAGCTTTCCTGGTTTTGGCTAGCACGAAGTATTCGGTGTCAACTGGGGTCCCGGGCGGGATCGTGATCAATGGGACCCAGGCGAGCCTGGAATGTGGGGAAAGTTGCGACATTCTACCGGACCGGAGTCAGACAACTGATGAGTTATGAAAAGGAGAACCGTTTGCTTCACCAATGTAAGCTGGTACTTGGGAAACAGCTCAACTGCCTGGGACTTCTTTCTCCCAACAACTGGGGTCGCGACCAGCAGCTGATGCCCTTACAAAAGACGAGCTTACGAGAAAGCCAAGCAATTTGCGCCATTGGAGGGATTCGGTTCGAAGTTTCACGGTGCGGCCGCCCTCTATCCAACTGCGAGCACGCCGGAAGAGTCACAGGTAGAAAGCCATACGACCACCAGCCTCAATAACAGAGGCCGCCATAGGTAGGAGCTTTCGCGTCCTGATAGGATTCATATCCAGATTGGCGGCTGATGCTCGTTGCCTCCCAAAGACTTCGAGATGTTATGCACAAGGGACTAGCTGAATCTAACGTCGAAGCACTACCGTCGAAGTGTTAGGTAGTCGTCTCGGATTTTGCAAACGCAAAGGTCGTACCACAGAGACTCTTGCCTCTTGTAGCAAGGCCAGGTCTCTCGGTTGCAGGGTGTGCGTTACGTGTGGATGGACTTCGGGGGCCGGGGGGCGGCAGCCCAGAGCTCGTTGTTCCACAGCCCTTACCAATAGTAGTGTCCGTGGGCGTTGGCGGGGCGTCGATATGATTGAGACGGAGCGATAGCGTTCTGTGATCCTCATGAGGTTGGGGAATGGCACGTTCTACCTGCGGAGGCAACCTTTGACAGCCGTTGACAACCTTGCTTGCAGGTCCGAGCCATGTTTCTCGATGATGGCCTGGCCATGCAGCCCACCCCTCCTGTGATAATGCGAGCCAGGAAAAGAATCCGAACATGGCTGGACAGACGGGGCGCAGCATTGAGAATAATTGACGGGCTTTCCGACAGTACGGATCGGCCTGGTGCTCCCATCCTAAGGCCTGACGGACATGGCGGTGCCATGAAATGCTCGACAGGGAAATGCCAGGGGATGCCCGTTAGTGAGCTTGGAATCCGTGTATCATTGGGTTTGGGGGACAGTCGTTATCTTGGGGGTTCTGTAGCACATGAGACAGCATCTTCAGGGCTTGGACGAGCTGGTTTGGGTCGTCACCTGCCTGCGCCCCATGCAAGCATGCATGCTGGGTGTGCTTGATGCCAACGGTCAGTGCAATGTAACACACCTTAGCGGCAACCCCGGAAGCTCCATTGGTGGAGGCCTGGAGGGAGGTCGTTCCTCTCAAACGAAGGGCGGGGGTCCTCAGCGTCCCCGCTTTTCTGTGAGGGCCTCCTCGATGCCTCCGTGTCCGTAGTTTATGTGCCAGGGAGCAATTTAAATTACAGGGAGGTGAGCCTCTCTCTCTCTCACACCTTGAAATCTAAATCCAGCCTATTGAATAATCCCGAGGGCACGTAGGGATCGTTGTTGAACGGCTCTCCTAGGATAGCTAGGTCTATCCAGCTCCTTCAATATGTCCTCCAGCCCGTGCAGCAAAGCTCAAGCCAAGCAGCTCATCAGCGACATCAACGCTGATCGCGGACTCGTCAACAATGCCACCCTGGAAACCCTCAAGAGGCGGGGTCTCAAGGATGCCGAATATGCCGCCCGAGCCGTGAGGGCACGGGCTGGCAGATCAGTCAAGACGTAAGAATGAGTTTGAGCACTGTCGAGCTGTCCTAGTCCCCATCTTGGGTAATATCCCAATTGCTAACGCGAAGTCTTGTGGTTTCGCTCTGCTACGTCCAGCTGGCTCGAGAAACTGGACACCGACGCGACTCGGTGCGTGTACGAGATGCTCCGCAATGCGGACAGAAACCACCGCAGCGCAACGGAAGACACCACAATTTCAAGACCGCGCGTACGATTCTGCCTGCACGCAGATCGTCTGTCTATAGAAAGCACGGAGGACCCCCTCACAGAGGACCAGTTACGATCGATCTGCGACATGGAGCCACGCTCCGAGGGACAGGAATCGGCGACCCAGCCTTTAGCTGGCTACTCGGGCCTTGGCTTTCGGACGGCTTTCACAGTCTCTAGAGAGGTCAGAGTCTACTCGGGCCACCTCTGCTTCAGCCTCGAGCACCAAGGTAGCGACGACGGCTCGGGAATGATATGTCCTGTCTGGCGAAACCAGCCAGAGGTCCGGGAGTCGGGCCCGCTAACCCATATCCACATGTTCTTACACAACTGGGACCACGCGGCCGGGAAGAGCAGGAGCAGTCGGGCCGCTGTCCTCAGCCAAGTGCAGGAGATCCCTGCCACCGTTCTATTATTCCTCAACAAAGTCGAACAGATTGACATCGAGATTTATGACGGCGATAGGCTAGAGCTGCACCGATCACTGTCTCGGGTGGTTTCAGATGGTGGCCGGCGCATCGCTCTTACAACAACCGCCCGAGAGCACCAGCAGAAGCCGATGGTGACACGTGAGATCTTCTACACTACCAGATACGTGGCAACCGAGCGCCAAGAAGCTGAAGGCCATATCGAGGCCGCCCCGACTAACGAGTTGATGCTGGCCTTTCAACTCGACGAAGCGTCCAAGCCAGTGCCCAGGCACCACGATGCGTTCTCCTTCGCTCCCCTCGAGCCGATGGGATTCAATGTCAGCCCGACTCTCTACTCGTCTAAGTCGAAGACTTTCGTCACCGTCCAGAGATTTCCCCGTTATATCTAACACTAGACTGCACTGCTGTAGTTCATCGTACGCGGCGACTGGGTCACCGGACCCACGGGGCGGGACATCATACAAAGCTCGCCCCAGAACGCAAGGCTGGCTGACATGGCAGCGGACGCGTTCGTCCAGGCCGTGCAAGAGCTCAGTATCAACGATCGAGACCCTCTCAGGTATCGCTGGATGGGCTTTTTACCCAAGCAACGCGTGCACCGGACCAGGAACTACCTCCTGAAGAGATACGCAGTGTGCATCGGGAACTTGCTCCGGACGACGCCGGTGATGATCCCTTTTGGCGAGCCTGGAGAAAGGAAGGTACTGCGTCGTGTCAACGACATTAGGCCACTGTGGAATAGGCTACGCGATGGAGAAAGAGGACCCCTCGTGGTGGACACCACCATCTGGACCGCCACCGGGTATCAGTCACATGGTCTAGGCCGGCTTCGCGGGTACGGCCTCGAATCTATGCCCCACTTGGAGCTCCTGGGGTCCATCAAACGAGATCTGAGCGGGTGCAACTCGGTGATGAAGGCGCCCACCACAAGCTTCGACTGGCATTCGGGTATTGCGAGGATGCTTTGCAACTGGTATCTCGAGGGAAGAGAGGCGGATACGGAGGAGCTGAGGCGACTGAAGCTGGTGCCTCTGTGCGACGGAAGCTGGGTCGCGGCGACCGATGGGGACATCTACTTCCCCCAGACCGCCGGGGCGCCGATCCCGCGCGATCTGCCTCATTTACGCCTGGTCCATCCCGCCGCTGCGAGGAATGCAGATCGGCGGCGCCTCTTCGGGTTGTTGGGAGCATCGTGGCTCTCCGTCGCGACAGTCCGCCGCGCAATCATCGAGAGATACCAGCAGCCGGAGGAGATAATCCGCGAGACAATTACTGTGACAGCGTCGCGGCAACACCTCATCTTCCTCTATCTGACCCAGCATTGCTCTAACGAAGACACAGGCGGGTGGTTTGATGAGGGCCGGTTACTTTTTGAAGAGGAGGAGCTTGACGGGAAGGAGATGGGTGGGGAGCCATATACTGAGGGGGGGGACGATATGGTCGAGGACGACGCGGCGCAATTCAGCGACGACGGCAGCGACGACGACGGTATCGATGACGGCGACGATCAGAGCAGAATCATGTGTAAGCTGCATGAGATCGTCTGGCTGTTCGACCAGTTCGGCTCCATGGTGGCGCCTGGCACAGCCGTGTACGATCCCACTGCCAACCACCAACACAGCCCTCGACGGCTAATGGGAACCAAAGCTTGCACCTTCCTCTCGAGGCAATACTTCGAAAACCCACCGGGCACTCCCCATTGTGGGACAGGGTCATGGCCGAAGTGGTTGTCCGCCAGGCTGGGGATCAGAAGAAGGATTCCCCTTGTGACCGCTGGCATGCTCTCTCCGGAATGTCTCCTGGTTGCCCAAAGACGCCCCGACATGCTTCTTCCCTTTCTGGGATATACCTGGGGGATGGATCGACACCTACTCTTGGCAGAGGAGGAGGCCCTTTCATCACTAAAAGGTCTCGAAGTCCTCTGTGACGGCGACAGAACATGGCCGCTCGCTCGCACCTATCTGCCGTCATCTCGATCAACACCTCGAATGGGACAGGCGGCGTCAACGCTTCGAGAGGCCTGCCTCACCTTCCTCAATCTCGACGGAGGGGATTTCTTTCCATTCCCCAAGCTTTCAGTCAATGCCCCGGACCTCTCAGAGATATGGGCCGATCTTGGGCTGATGAAGGAGGATGACATCCACTTCCGCCTCGAGATTCTGAGATGCATGAAAGAGGCATACTCGGATCCGTGCCGTCTAAGGAAACCACACATGATTCTCGAACTTTACGCCCATATTCATGACATGTGTGCTAGCGCGGGCAGGGGCCGGCGAGGTCGGCCCTCTAAAGCCTCGACCGCCGCATTCTTGTATGTGATCCACCATCATCATTCCCCTGCGCCCCGTATCCCAATTCGTACGTCGATGTTAGTATGCATCAGCTGACTGTTGGCCCTGGTACAGGCTATGCGAAGACTTCTTCCGGAGTGGAGATTATGTCTTGATCCCAGGCCAGGGGCTAAAACCCGCCACTTGGGCAGGGCTGCGAGACTGCTTCTGGAACGCACCAGATAAAGCTGCGGAGATTGCGGGGTGGCACAGATTGGAGGCCCACTACAGTGAATTATGGAGTGGAAGGGGTCGGGAGGCTCTCAAGCACTTGCACTTCGAATCAGTTCGAAACCTCTTTCGCCAGACGCTTGACGTGGCTGACATGGAGTGGACGCACGTCACGGATGAGCTGCGCAGGATGGCTCTGGATACCGATTCAGACGATTATGTGGACTCGGAGCGTATCAGAAGGTTGTACGAGCTACTCCAGGCCATGCCCAAGTCGACAGGTGGACGCATGAGGTGAGTTTCTATCAGAGCGCTCTCAAGTAAGCGGGGGAGAGATAGCGGATCTGTTACTGACGCGGGACTTCCAGATCCACATTCGAGCAGGGTCGGCTCATCTACTCGCAGGGCACTCAGCGCTGGCAGGCACCTTCTCAGTGTGCATGGGTCACAGGAGAACCCCCTGATGATGTAAACGGCAAGGTCCGGATCGACCACATCTATGAGGCGCACCTGCGAGACTTCTTCGTCCAAGAGCTTGGGGTCCAGCTGCTCGATCGGGATATCGAAGGCTCTACTATCCACGTCTCGAGCCCCGCGCCGAGTACTCCATTCCGCTGCGTTAGACGACGGCCAAGCACAGACTCAAGCTCAACCACAGCAACCGGCAGCGGCCAATCGACGGTTGAGGACCATGAGACCCCTCCAACGGATCTGGATGATCCTCTCGAGGATAGTGATGACGAGGTGGAGGACGAGAGCGTGGAGAAAAAGCTCTACAGATGGGTCGCGAAACGGGCAAAGGCCATCGCTCAGGCTCATCTAGACTTCGAGGCCGAAAACACCGCTTCCTCCGGTCCACCGCCAGAGGACGCGCAGGAAGCTAGCTCTGAAAAAGTCGAGCACACAGATAGGCACTCCGTGCGGAGAAAAAAGAAGGCAAAAAAGCCAGCCATGGTTGTCGACATTCTCAAGAAGTCGGATAGTAACCAGATCATTGGTTCAGCAGGGGAGCTGCTGGTATGTATTCCCCCACGCGTTGCGACCTACATTCACTATCTTTGGGCGTTCTGATCCTGCCACTTACGCATCCACGCCGGTCTCTGAACAGGTGTACGAAGCGCTCAACAGCCTAGGCCTCCCCAACTTTAGTGAGGCCTGCTGGCAAACCGCCGGCCGATCGCGCGTTGTGGGCGCGCTGAAACGCTACCGCCACTGGGGGAAGGCGGAGGCGACGCGGAGCCCGGCCGACATTCTGTATTACGACGAGAACGGCGAGCTGACCAGACGCCTCGTGGCGAGGGGGAAAATGGACGAAACGAGGGTGAGCAGCCAGCTGCAATATAAGATCGAGGTGAAGACGAGTACACAGGCAACACGGGGAGGGAGAGACCGCATCAGCCTCACTGCGAGGCAGGGCGAAATGGCAAGTGTGACCGGAAATCCTCCCCCTTTTCGTCGTCCTAGACAGTTTTAGCGCTAACCTAGAGGTTCGGGTGAGTTTTATCAGATGGACGCGAACACCGACGACGGAACTCCGGGCAAAAGGCTGGAGGTTGTAAATGTAATCTTCCTGGTGTCTAACCTGGGCAACGAGGACATGCGCCTTGCAGTTCACGTGGACCCCTCTCTCAGGGTGAGAAATGGGGATTGGATATATTTGGGTTCTTCTTGGTCGGTTGGCTCGGACAGCGACAAGAGTTCAACGAGCCGCAGGCCGAGTCCCGGCACACCGAAGAGTCCCACGCCGAGCTCCAGGCTAAGGCCCAACTCGACTCCGCCGAGGCTGACACTCAGCAGCCTTGGAGAGCGTCCCGCTGCCGTGTGACAATAAGGTCACCCTCCTCTTTCACTTGCCATGCGATCACTTCTTTTCTCATTGGCAGGTGTCACGCTAATCACTACTACTATCATGTCATCGGTCTGGCCGGAGACTCTCGCTCACTTAGCCACAGAGCACCATTGCTTTCTTGACGCTTATAGGTTGCAGAAAAAAACAAAAAAGGACGTCCTCTCAGGAACATTCTGGGCGCAGAGCCCTCAGCGCTATAACTAAGTGGGGACAGGAATCTAATTATAAAGCGCGGGGTGTCCGCCGCATATTTTGCCCCCTCAGGTCGTGCGCTGCTGTAACATGGAGAGGTCAGGTGCTAGATACCAGTTATCGGATCTTGTTCTACAAGTGACTGCCGGGCGAGGAGGCATCCTCTGAGCACGCTGGTTCCTGTTACACGCCCTGAAACGCCGCGTGAATCTAGAACGTGAGCAACAAACAACTACTAGGTAGGTAATTTTACGCGAAGCCTGAGGCCGGAGAAACAGCCATAGTGACTCCAGTAGAGCGTGCAGAAACAGAAACACGCCCGGAGCCCGAAGGTGCGTAGAGCGACACATGGTCGAACAGTCGCCCGCGTGTGGTCCTTCAATGTTAGCGCCACAGTGTAAAAGCTCCATCTCTCCGTCTACTTACCTATCTATCCCCACAAGCGATGTTAATACTAGCCAAGGAAGCAACGTTGTTGGCTTAGGAACTCGGGGTGGACAAACGGCGGGGACATTTCTGGGGAGCACGTCCAAAGCAAACAACGGCGGGGACAAACTGTGGGACTCTCCAAACTTTAAATTCTTATTCGAACTACGACCGAGCATAAACGCGGCCTTGTCACGCGACCACCTTAGAAATGATTCCCAACGTATATGGAGCGCTGTTTCTGATGGGGCGTGTTCATTCGGCAGGTGATGGCCATAGAATTCATGGAGTGAAGGTCGAGAGGCGCCCCGAAATTCCCTCCTTGCGGCGGTCCGGGGTATCGGGATGCTGAAGCAGAGATGCGAGATGACCACTGCGAAGGCTCCGGGAAGGTGGTGTGCTCCGTGAATGGAAAGGAGGTCGTATGCGACAACTGCTGCGGCAGGAAGTGGACTTACATCCCCTGCCGTCCGGACGGTGGAGTGGACAGGCCTCCCGCCGTAATACTAAACCGCGTGGGAGTGGACTCTGATGAAGTCGGAACGGGGAAACTAGAGGAACGAGAGTGGCTATTTGCAGGGCATATATCATTTGCCCGGGGGGGGGGGGGGGGGGGGGAG
>PYST01000594.1:0-13746 GCA_003049485.1 Ophioceras dolichostomum
ATTGGTAATCCGTAGAGATCAGAGTTTTCGCCCTGACCACGAAAACACAACAATAATAACAACAATCTGGTGCACCCTCCGTCTGACATCATAAGCTTTGGTTGAAGAATCGAGGAATCAAAGTATGGAGCCCAAGAGGTTTAACAGATCAGTTTAGCCCAAAGGTTCTAAAAAAAAGGAGAAGAATTATGGTAGGAGGAAAGGGGATAGGAGCGGATGACCCTTTAACCCCTCACTTTTTTTTTTCAGAAGCCAGCGGCGTAGGGGGTAGCCGATGAGATCCTATTGGGCGCCACTGGGCACCATTGCGGCTGACCACCACTACCCAATGAGGTAGAGGTACCAAACAAATTAATACGGGACATATTGTTGTGAGGGAATAGAGATGATATATTAAAAGCTGTTGGAAAGTGTTACGACCAGGAATGTAGCCAGCATGGAACATGTCAGACAGAAGGTGGCACCGTATTCAATCAATTGGGCAGCACAATGGGTGTGTATTTTTCCGTGGTTTTTTCTCTGTTTTCTGTTGCTTCATCGCTTTCTCTGACCTGTTTGGGTCGAAATCTCTGATCTCCACGGATCCTCCAGGTCTGTGCACTCACGTGGCTCTACACGTGATCCCAATCACCTCTGGGAACCCTCTCCTAACTAACACACCCCCCCAGGAGGAGGCCTCTCAGGGCTCTTCCTGTACCTGTTATGAGTCATCGACGGCCCTCCAGGTTGTCCTCCGTAGGTCATGGGCGTTCAGGCGCTAGCCTTCGCCGACAGCAGTTCAGGCGTTCAGGCCGTATTCGCCTCCGTACAGGCTCTCTTCCAGTTCTTCTAGCTCCTCTGGCCCGATCTCCTTCAGCCTTCGTTCCTTGAGAAAGTCACTCAAGTCTTCCAGGCCGATATTTTCCCTGAACTCGGTGAATGCCTGCCCAACTAGGGCCTTCGTGAGCCCGTCTGCAAGCATCTCCTTCGTCAGGGTGTACTCTACGACTGCCCGGCCCGCCTGGATCTCCTGACGTAGCCAGTGGTTGTGAATATCGACGTGCTTGAGCTTTGTGATCAGCTTATTTACCTCCTCCGTCACTAGCCTGATCGTCATACGGTTGTCGCAGCGGAGTTAGACCTCCGTACCCTGGGAGACGACCTTCAAGGACGTCAGGAGGCGTATCATAAAGGAACCCTCCTTCGCAGCCTGTGACAGGGCTAGCAACTCTGCCTCCGTCGTGGAGGTGGTTACCGTATCCTGTTTGTTGGCCTTCCACCCCACCATGCCGCCGAACAGCCGTATTGTAAAGGCTTGGGAGCTCTTCCGGTCCAGGGAATTGTCTGCGAACAAGGCGTCGCTGTAGACAACGAAGGTATCGCCACCTCCTAAGCGGAGGCCGTGGTTCTTCGTGGCTTGGAGGTAGTCCAGTACCCGGTCGGCTGCAGTGTGGTGGGCCGGTCCGGGGTTGCAGTTGAACCTCGCTAGGCGTGATACGGCAAAGGCCACGTCGGGGCGGCTGGTCACGGCCGCATACAAGAGGGACCCGACCTTCCGCTGGTAGCTGTTCATCGAGGCAGCCTGGGCAACGCCCTGGAAGGGCAGGAGCTCAACTTGCGCCATGGGGGAGGTGGGGGCCTTCTGCCCTGCCGGCGAGGCTGACAGGCGAGAGATCTTGTCGAGGTAGTCCGCTTGTGACAACCAAATTAGGTGGCGTTGCCGGTCTCGTAGGACTTGTATTCCCAGGAACTATTCGAGGTCCTCTCCTCCCGTAAGCTCGTACTTCTCGGCCACCTTCACCATGATCTTCTTGGCCACGCGGCGTTGGGCCATATCGCAGGCGACAACGATATCGTCGACATAGAAGAAGATCAGGATTCCCTCGTCGTTAACTAAGCAGCACGGTTCTTCTGGGATGGCCTTGAACCCGATCTCGGAGAGCGTTGCCGTAAGCTCCTTCNGCGACAACGATATCGTTGACATAGAAGAAGATCAGGATTCCCTCGTCGTTAACTAAGCAGCACGGTTCTTCTGGGAGGGCCTTGAACCCGATCTTGGAGAGCGTTGCCGTAAGCTCCTTCTGCCAGAGGAGGGGCGACTCCCTGAGGCCGTAGAGGGCTCGTTTCAGCCGGACCACCTTCCCTTCCCCTCGATACCACGGCGGGGCTCGCATAAATACAGGCTTCGGGAGGTGCGCGTTGACGAAGGCGTTGACTGCATCGTATTGTAGGAGGTCGAGGTCATACTTGGCCGCGATCGCCATGAGGGTGCGGAAAGACCTTGCAGCGAGCGTTGAGGCGTAGGTGGCCTCGTCTGCAGTACGCCACTGTTGATCTCCCCGTACCACAAGGCGTGCCTTGCATTTCTTAAAGCGTCCGTGCTTATTGAACTTGTATACGTATACCCACATGCTGTCAAGCACCTGGGCTTCCCCTCCGTCGCTTCTCGAGCACGGCTGCCACGTTCCCATGGACCGGTGGCTGGCCAGGTGACTGGCCTCAGCCTGCTTGGAGAGCTGGGAAAGGGGGTGACGTTCGGCTTCTCGATGATTTGTAGGAGGTCGAGGTAGGTCTCGGCGGTGCAGCTTTCCTTGAATGAGAAGGCGCTTGATCTCTGTATGAGGTCGTTGCAGACATTCATCTGATCCGGCTGACCGTCTTCCCAGACGGCGCCCTGTTAGCCTGACTCGTTGGAGTTGGTACTGACTTACTGGCTTTCCTTCAAGGGAGGCAACGTTCACGGCGAGCCTTCCTGCGGTGAAGGCGGCCTGCCACGGTACGGCCTTCAGCCGTCCGTACGAGGCCGGCCTATGGGCTTCATCCCAGAGCACGGACTGCAACGGCCGATCTGTGACTCGTCCAATCATGGGGAGCGACAGGAAGGAGGCTGCAGGAGGTGGAGGGGACCCGTGAAGGGATGCTTCCGGAGTCGGATACGGTGTAGAGAGGGGGCCTTGTTCGGGGTGATCAGTCCTTACTCCGACCTCTCCCTCATCACCCCGCAGACGTTCAATTATTCCGCAGCCAGGTGAGCCGCGGGGGCGTTCAATTATCCCCCTGCCCGGCCGTACTCCCGTACCCGGGGTTGATTCCCCGGTGCCCGTGAATATCCCTTCCGATTCAGGGCCCAACTGGCTGTCTTCAATGACCTCGAACCGTGCGGTGGTATACAGCATCTCTGGGCTGAACCCTCTCGCGTCCGGTCCTCCAGCAGGGAGAATATCTTCGTCTTCATGGTGGCCTGTGAGGCCTCGTTGCGTCTGACCCTCTCCTAGGTCTAGAGTTTGCAGGAGGGCAGCGATCTCTTCCGTGTTGTGGGGAACGGGTATAGCCTCCCGGAGGGTCTCTAGGTCGCCGTCGAATGTTGTGCTTTCGTCAAAGGTGACGTCTCTTGTGCGTATAACGTCCCCGGTAACTGGGTTCCAAATCCGCCAGATGTTGGTGGAGGAATGCCCTACAAGGTAGCCTATCCAGGCTTTTGGGTCTAGTTTGTGGCGGTGCTTGGTACCTTTCAAGGCATCGGAAGCTAGGGCATAGGCCTTGCAGCCATATACCCTGAGGTGCGATAAGTCAGGCTTGTGGGCGTCAGGTGTACCCTGAGTCCCATCTCGGGCGGCCAAATAGGTAAACAGGCGCTGGTGCGGTGACTGCCAGTTGTGTTTCCATAATGGGGTGCGGTTGTGAAGGTATACCGCGGTGTGGATCACCTCCACGCACAGGTCTTCCGGTAGTCGGGCACCAATACGCATGGTGCGGGCCTTCGTGATGATCACACCCCCGAGCGTTCAGCGCCACCGTTTTGTGCAGGCGTGTAAGTCGCTGAAAGGTCCAGACGTATCGCGAGGTCGTTCTCTAGGTAGGTGCGGAGGTCGTCTCCCTTGGTGAACTCGCCATCGGTCTCCATGCACCTTACCATTATGCCGTATTGGGTATTCAGGTAGGTAACGAGGTTGCGTATTGCTTCCATCAGGGTATGTTGGGTGCGGTCTGCTAGATAATAGTCCCACACGAGGCCGCTGTACCGATCCGTAGCCAGGAGGACTACCGTCTTATTTTCCTTGTTGTTAGGAAGGGCGAAGGTATCGAGTGCGACCCTCGCCCCCGGGTCCTCCGGGACTGGCCGGGCTACGCGGCTAACCACCCTTTTGGCTTTCCCTAGGCCACACCCGTCGCACTCCGTAGTGACGGGGCAGTTGTGAGAGGGGTCGTTGACGTCTCTGCTTCCGATCTTCACCCCCCTTGCCGCGCTGGCTAGGTGGCGAAGGGCTTCTGGGCCGGCGTCGCCCAGGCGTAGATGCTACTGGTTCGTGTTGGCCTTGACCGGATGCCGAGCCTTGCTTCGTAGCTTCGTGATTTTCGCCTGGCGCTGGGAGAAAAAGGTAGCTTTCGTTGCCTGGGACCCTTCCCTGTCGTCGGGTGGGCCTTTCTCGATGACGTATTGGCCGTGAGCCGTCTCTAGACTGCATACGAATGTGCCGTCCTGTTGACAAAGAAAGTTGTTGGGTACTCTGTTGTCCCAGCCGATCCCCTGCCGATTGAGTAGACGAAGAGATACCAGGTTGCATGGCCAAGCCTCGCAGTAAGCCACCTCGTTTAACCTCATGACCTCTGGTGTCCTCTTGCCCTGTATTACTAGGTCTACGGCGCCATAGCCTGTGACCTTTACTGGCTCGTCGCCGGTGATGATGTTGTCTCCTTCTGGGGCGTGCCTGAAGTTATGGAAACGGGCAATGTTATTAAAGATATGTAAGGTCGAGCCTGAATCGAGAAGGGCGCAGTTCTTAAGTAGGTATTGCTTTCGTTGTGACGTGAAGGCGGCAGGGGGAGCGCCGAGGGCTAGAAACGCCGCGTCTGCCCTCCCTACTGCCCTCCCCAGTCAACTCCCTGTATCCTTCCTCTTGTTGATCCTTTCGATCTCCTCCCGCAAGCCGTCGTTCCCTTTCAAGAGAGTCTCGTAGATGCGCAGGCTCGTTTGGCTGGCCCTGAAACCAGTTGGGGCTCGCTGCGGGAACGCTAGCCAGCATTCGTTGAAAGGGTGCGGTCCTCCACACGCTTTACAGGTCCGTGNGGAGAGTCTCGTAGACGCGCAGGCTCGTTTGGCTGGCCCTGAAACCAGTTGGGGCTCGCTGCGGGAACGCTAGCCAGCATTCGTTGAAAGGGTGCGGTCCTCCACACGCTTTACAGGTCCGTGACTCCCGTCTTGGGTTGAGGGTGTCTGCACGAGGCCGCTTGAGCGGGTTGAGGTTCGTTTCCAGGGGTTGGCCACGTTCCTCTCGGGGCTTGGACGTCTTCTCTTTCTTCCGGCCTGGCTTGTCTTCCTTGCTAGGCCTTCCTCCTCTGTTCTTGGCTCTAGCCTCGTCTTGGTCTTCGCTGGATTCGGAGGTCTGTCGTTCGGTGTGCGTCTGGAACGCGGCTTTCTCGGCGTCGTTGTCGTCTTGGAGGGTAACGTGGAATGACCCTCCCTTGGTAACTCGTCGGCTCTAACCCTTCGTGGCTAGGGCTGACGCGAGTTCGGTGCGTAGCCTCTGCGCCGCATCTCGTTGGGTGAAGGTATTCTCGAGGATCGGGGTCGTTCTACCTCAAGACGATCGACTCGATTCGCAACGACCACCACAGGACGGCGCTGTCGCATTACACGAACGCCGTTTCCATATTTCGCGAGCGCAACTGCGCAGCGCAACAGCAGGAACAACCACAGACGACGCGGGTTCAGGGCACAGCTACCGCCATGGCTATGGGGCCAACGGCAGTGGTTGCAGGGTCGCTGCGCAGCGTTCTGATCGCTACGGTCCTGTTCGTTACATATGAGTTGCTGCAGGGCAACGATGGCAACGCCAATAGCCTCATCACCAGCGGGATGAACCTGCTCAGGGACAACATCAAGCTGCTTGACGGCTCGGCCTTCTGGGAGAGCAGCAGCACTAGGGACAGCCCCAGCAGCGGGGGAAGCAATCCCGTGGCCACCATCAGCAGGGAGACGGCGCCCAGGCTGCTGTTACTAGAGGCGAGACAAGACGAAAGAAGCAACTTGCTCGGCAGGAGCAGCAGCACGTTCAGCGGCAGCAATACCACCAACAGCGACGACGATGACATGCGCGAGATCGAGCACCTCCGCGCCTGTCCATCGTAAGCGGCTGGACGGCCTTCTTCTCCAAGCAGCAGGACGACTGCATCACGCTGCTCACGTCAACCCCAGACTCGGACTTCCCCGTCCTAGGCGTGCATTCCGTCGAGCAGCCGCTGCCCATGTGGAGCGACTTCTCCACGCGCTGCCTCCTCTGGGCCAAGCGGCTCGTCTCGCTCAACATGCGAGGTGTCGCCTTCGACACAAACGCAGCGTGCGCGGAGCAGGGCGATTTCCGCGCGCTGCTCGGGAGGTGGAGGGGCCGGCTGCGGGAGTACGCCGCCATCGCGGACGACAGAGGAACTACTGAAGGCGGCTTGGGGAGTAACGACAACGACACTGCAGCGACAGCGATGAGGATGAGGGACAGGGACAACAGGTTGATAAACGACACGGGTATGATCGAGAAAATGCGTACGCTGCTGGTCCTGGAGCTGCACAACGTCTTTTGCGACACTTTAGTTGCTGGCTGCGTCGACGGCACAACGCTCACCTACGACACGCTCGGCGGCAGCTTCGCCGAGATTCTCGCGCTTGCGAGGGGCGTTCTTGCCTTCCAGGACTCGATCGTCGCCTCAGTCGCCGCCCGCCACGCCGGCATCGCCACCGGCATCAACCTCGCCGTCCCACCACCCCAAGAGATTAGGCCAGGGATAGGTCCCAATAGCAGCAACAGCAACAACAAGATCTCCAGCACAGACTTCACCTTCGACGTGGGCCTTATCCCGCCAGTACGATTCGTGGTCGCACAGTGCCGCGATCGCGGCCTCCGTGCCCAGGCCATGGAGCTGTACTCGAGGCTAGGGGGGTTGCGGGAGGGCGCTCACGACGCGAGGGCCCAGGAAGTGGGCGATGCGGCTCTCATTCGGCTAGAGGAGGCTGGCCGGATTAACGGCAACGGGAACGGCGGAGGGGGAGGAGGGGCGAGCATGGGGCACATCCCGCCGGAGTCGAGGTATGCTTGGACGCTGGGCCGGTGGGACCTGGAGCGCTGCAAGATGTTCGCGGAGTTCACGTGCGTAATCCCGGGGAGGACAGGGAGGGACGTTGTGGAGATGTGGCTCGATTTCTGATGGAGGAGGCCTAGAGAAGATGCATTTCCTCTTACAAGCATAGTAGGCCAGCGGGGGAATGTTTGACGTTAAAGATTCTGCCAGGCGGTAGGTGTGAGTTCAGGGCCAGGGAAAAGGGGCCCAGTTAGAGCTGGGTGCGAGCACGGCCATGGCGGCATCGCACTTCGACATGGCTTGCGTGAAAAGCACCCGGACGTGTAGACAGGCGAGGACGTTTGGGTCTCCCAGGCGAGCGAAAACGAAGGCGCCCACGGCCTCAGTGAAAGCCAAGATACTTTGAAACTGTTCAGACGGCGCGTCCGGGGCCTTCGCAGCGGCCTGCTCCTCCTGCGCTGGCCACGTCTTTAGCTCGCTGCTGCCCTCCATGGCGGAGCCTTCTTCGTTACTGCTGCCGCCCGCAACCGTGGCCGGCCCCACAGGCGTCTCAGGTTCGGGAGCCATCGCCCGCGCCAGAACATTGAAAGAACGTATCCCACGTAATCCCCTTAACCTCTACCACTAATTGCTTTTGAAAGATGGGATATGTCTCTGGCTGGAGATCTCGTTCACCCAACTGACACCTCGCCGGCCGGAGGGGAGGACCTATCCTTACCCCTGGCGGCATGCGGAAGGTTTTGGGAGGGTGTCTACTTGGACCTCCGGCAGCCTGCCCATGGTGGTGATGCTGTAGAGGCGGGGGCCGACTGAGGCCTGGCCGAGAGTCGTCCCTATCTGCTTCCCAGGGTATTTATGAGGAATGCCTTCGAAGTCGGTGGACTACTGGGCCGGCAAGGGAGCGTGCGCCACTCGGCTACGCTGGCGTTACCGCATACCGGTGTTGGAAGGTGACTCAGGTTTACCCTTTCGTCCTGATTCGTTTGACCAGCGTGGTCCGGCCCGTCGGTGGAAGCCGATAGCTGTCTCTCATCATGAAACGGACTGAATGGGTGGTTTGTTTAGCAATAACAGACAAACTTCGGCCCTGGACCGACCAGGTCCCAAATCCTTAGTTGCTGAAAGGCCCCTTCCAAGTCCACCCCGGATATGTAGCTGCAGTTATGCGCCTTATCAAATAATGTTGTTTCTGGGTCTAAAGCCCCCTCGCAAAGGGAGGGGTATAAGGTTGCTGTACTACGCTCCATCGGGTGGGATGAGCATCGTGATTGGATTTGCATGCAGGCGCTTCCTTTCTCCTCGCCGTCTATAGTTTGTACGACATACCTGGAAATAATAGATCGAGGCTGAAAGACAGACTGAAAGAAAGTGCGAGAGAGAATGGCTTTATTTGGGCTATATACCCGAATATAAGTCAAAGGTAAACCTTTTCGATCCTATTGCTTCTTCTAAAGGATTTCTCTACCAATCTGCCTTTTCAGTTGTTTGTTTGCATCCGTCCTCTTAAACAATTAAACACTCGTCTACTGATTTGACAAAGATGGCCGCCTACCTTTCCTTGTCGACGGGGTTCTGGTTTTATTTCTTCTGTATTTATGGTATGTATACGTCCTAAGGTTGTATTATGCGACTGGCTTCACAGACATCTAGGACACATCGATACCTCCGTCTCTTAGTCCACTGCGTAAGCCACTGGCTTTACAAATCCTATCCCATCCCCAGCAACCCTTCCTTCACGGCCAAGGACGTCACGGTCGTTATTCCAACCATTCACTCTGCCTTCGAGGAGCTGCGCAACTCGCTCCAAAGCATCCTTGCCAACAACACCTACGAGCTTATTATGGTTACTACAGCCGACAAGGTCGAGTCCCTCAAGATGCTCACCAAGATGCTGGACCCTAAAGTCAAGGTCCTCTGCACCCCTGTCGCGAACAAGCGCCTCCAGGTCTGCGAGGCGCTGCCCGAGGTCACCACCCGTATCACCATCATGGCCGACGACGACGTGCCCTGGATTCTTGCACCATTCGAGAACAATCAGATTGGAGGCGTCGGCACCTGCCAGAGGATCAAGCGCGAGCGGTCGGGCCCGATAATTCCTCAGTTCTACAACTGGCTGGGCGGGGCCTACATCGAGCGGCGCAACTTCGAGATCTCAGCTACGCACAACATTGACGGCGGCACGTCTTGCATGTCAGGGCGCACGGGCACGTACCGCACCAAAATCCTCCTCAGCGACGAGTTTTTGACCAAGGTCAAGGCGGAGCGCCGGGGAAAGTACATCCTGAACGCCGACGACGACAACTTCGTAACTCGCTGGCTCGTGGGCCACCGATGGAAGACGTGGATCCAGTACGAGCGCGAGTGCGAGATCGAGACCACTCTGGAGACCGGTCTGAAATTTCTTTACCAGTGCTCGCGGTGGGCTAGAAGCAACTAGCGGAGCAACTTCACTAGCCTTTGCATAGAGCGCCACGTTTGGAGGTAAGTATTTTTGCAGTCCCTTGGCTTTGGCTCAGCAACCCTCATACGACGATTCTTATTTACCAAATAAATGTACTATTATAGATATCAACTTTGGTCCGTTTACGCGCTTCACATCGCAACCTTCACGTCCCTAGCCTTCGTTTCAGACCCGCTCATCATAGCTTCGCTGTGGTTGGGCACGGCCGACTGGGATCCTGTAAGCCGCAAATATGCACTCGTCGCCCAACTGGTCTACATGTTTGCTTTCACCAAAGTGGTTAAACTCGTCGGTCTGTTCAAACGCGACCCGAGCGACTTTAAGTTCTTGCCGGTTTCGGTCGTCTTCGGGTACTTCCACGGCCTTATCAAGCTATACGCGCTTTTTACAATCAGGACGGTAAGCTTTATCATATATCCCCATATTCCTACAAACCGCTAACTGTAATGGATAAATAATTGCTAGACCTCATGTGCAAGCCGCCCTGACGGCGATAACAACGACAACCTACGCCTGAAAGCAAGTTGAAGAGCTATGTCGGAAGTTGAGGATAATGCCCGTGGACGACGGGACCGGGGGGTCATGTTATAGCCCAGGCCGGGGTGGATCGGGGAGAGACGCGGTGTGGCATATGAGTAGATGACTGTTGCGGTGGAAGCGGGCTTATGCTGCGGGGGGCCGGTTCGGCGGAGCTGTTCTGGCACGACTACATTATCGGCATTGGCGTCAGGAGTACTTGCGGTCACGTTAAAGGACACGTGATTAACACCTCCTTTTCGGACGAGCTCTCTTCCCGTCGCAGGCCCAGCAGCAACAGCTCCCTTAGCAGCAGCAGACTGATGAATAATAGGCTGGAGGCACTTGAGGGCCAGCCACGTCGTGACAGCTGCTGGCGTAAGGGCTGCATTCGCTCGTGGGCAGCATGGGCCTTGTTTAATAGAATTCTCCAATACGATTCCATCCGCCTGACACTCCGGCTATCAGGCCACCTTTCGCTTGTTGAAAATGCTGTGCCATTCGCGGACGGGAACGAAAGGACATTGGCCGCTAGTGTCACACTGATTCGGGTGTGTACTGGTTCTGGTGGCTTTGCTGCTAGACAGCGGCCGCAGTAAAGGGGAACCCGTGAGGACCGGGAGGGCAGTCCCCCAAGCGGAGGCGGCTGTTTCGGTTCGCCCGCTTGGGTGTCGGCTGGTGGTTGGACCGGCTCCGCACACATAGGCATAAGCAACCATAGCATTGATGGCCTCGACCTTTCTTTGTACTAGGGTACTACGTATAGGGGTAGGCTTGATATTCCAACCGAGAAGTCGGCCAGGCTTGCTCTTCTGCGGCTTGTTTGTTCGAAGTAGCCGAGCAGCCCCAACTGGACACAGCCCGTCTGCAAGAAAGAAGGCAACCTTGTTAGCTGCAAGGAGGTATGCAAGGTGAGTTGTTTGCATTGCCTCCCTCGAAGTACATACACAACAGATCACCAATATTCGGCCTTATTCCAGACAGTTGTCCGGTAAAGTTCAGCTAGTGGGATTCCGACGGTGGAAGTAAGGGATGGAAAAAACTTTGCTGGCAAAATAACAGGGATCAACTTCCTAATAGTGAATGGTGTTGATTGTGTTGACTGATGATCACCAATCATCAGAGTTGTTGACCGCAAAGCCTCGAGTGACCACGACGCTCTGGCCAAGTCACAACGTCAACGACTACGTTAACGACTACGTTAACGATTGTCTCAGTAACGTCATCGACCTTCCACCTCTCCCTGTACTTAAAGAGAGGGACTCTCCTTCTGTCTCTTCCATAGAACCTAGCTTAGAACACATGAAAAATTGAACCTGCTTTGGCAACCCCCTCTCATACCGCACGCGTGCAATCGCTTTCTACCTGGGCCTTCCAACAAATGGCTTCGGTCTCGAGAAAATCTCAGTTCCGGCGGTGGCAGGACGAATACAGTCAACAGTAACGTTAGCTCGAGCGGCAAAGCACTAGGGCCCTTGGGTATCTTATAGCAAATTTCTGTAAAGGAAATACCACCCTGGTTTACCCCTGTTACTTGTGCCGTTCGGCAAGTCCAGGCTCGAGCTTTGGTGGGGCTCTGGTGGGGCTTTACCAAACAGTCGGGACGCGCTATACCGTGTTCGGATGGATAGGTAGGGCAACCCGTGAAGGATTTCAGATCCGATTGGCATGGGCGATAAAATATTGGGGGTAGATTCCGAATGTATATCTGGCCTGGGTATCCTTAAGTGCTAGCAGGGATCGAGCGAGGACCATACATAGTAAAGCGATGGCGGAATTGCTGCACCCATATCCTAGTTTCTGCTAACGTATCAGGTGTACCCCATCCCTTCACTAACCTCGGGCGTGCCGCGGTGTTTGGACATTTCTACAGGCTTGACGGGATCTAACAAGGTTCGGGCTGACCTAGCCAGTAGCCAGCCAGGGAAGCTAGCAGAACAGAAAAATAGAAACAGGCAGTCTTCAGAAATTCAACGCTGTTTCCCCTCTCCCTCTTGCCATTCGGCAATAGGCCAGTACCGGCCCCTTCCTTTTTTTCCCCCTTACACGCTGTTTGCCATCTTCCACCATCCACTACCATCCTATGCTAGCA
Organism: Ophioceras dolichostomum; assembly: GCA_003049485.1. Lineage (NCBI taxonomy): Eukaryota > Fungi > Ascomycota > Sordariomycetes > Magnaporthales > Ophioceraceae > Ophioceras > Ophioceras dolichostomum. Next base: position 12,120 of record PYST01000594.1, read on the forward strand.
AATATACCTCTTCCTTACATCCTTTTAGCGATTTTAATTTTAACCCCTCCCTCTCTATTGTATGTGTGTGTATGTCGAAGGTTAGTGGGCAGGTAGGGTTCTGCAATGCGCTGTTAAACATGCGGCTTGCCTGCCTGGCACCTGCCTGCCTGCGTGTGCCTGTAGTCTGCGGTGCGTGCGAGTTGTTGTGCTGTTTTTTTCTCTCTCTGCTCCCCGTTCCCCCCTGTGCCCCTGTGATATTGCTGTTGGCACCCTCCCATCCTTCTTCCTTGCTTGCTGGCTGGCTGGCTTCTGCTACAACCTGCCTGCCCCCCTTTTTGTCCATTCAGTTCCCGTCTCAGTCGGGCGGTGGGGAGAAACTATAAGTAGACATGTGCCGTTCTTGTCTCTCCGACCATTGGAAACCTCCCACCCTTTTCCCTCCAATCCCCCAGAGGCTTTGTCCTGATCCTGATCTTAAGGGTCTGCCGTCTCGCATCTGCCGCTGGCCTCCTGAACTTTGAGTGGTATGCTGCTACTACTGCTTTGCTGTTAATCCTCTCGCTTTTGAAGAGTGTCTGTTAATCTTGAGGAGGAGGGCGCCCTAGAAGAGGAGAGAGAAAAAGATTATTATTAGTCCTCGAGTCCACCACCCAGCCACCACCACAACTACCACAACAACAACCCCAACACGGTACTCCGCACCTCCACTCTTTCTCTCCCCTTACCCAAGGACACGCGACACCCCCCAAGACCCAACAATGTGCTACTTCGACCAGACCCGATGGAACTGCGGCTACTGGAAGTGGGGGAACTTCCGGCAGCAATGCACGAAGGAGTACCGCACTGGCGAGACCTGCGACCTCAAGCTGGTGTACGACACGCACTACCAGGCGGGCAATTGCCGGCTCTGAGACCAGATCGAGAAGAAGGAGCGGCGGTACAGCAAGATGGCTGCCGACGTCGAGCGCTGGCGCCACGAGGGCGGACGCCCGGCCACGATCGAGAAGACCGAGGGCGACATGGAGGACGTCCGGAGGCAGATATACAACATCTACATCGAATACCTCGCTCGGGGGAGGAATATGTCCTGATAGAGAAAGCATGTAGGCTCTGAGTCAGTATGTCGGCAAGGTAGGTAGGTAACGTATATATACCACACATGCACACAACAAACACCCACTCGGATCAGATCATCATCAGCGCCCCCTCCCAAAAGATAATGGACAAAAGACTGACAACTCACGTCTCCACCTTCGCACAGGGCATGTTACAACGGGGACTATAGCGAAGCAAGCGGGAAGAAAGGAGGACAGACAAAGGCAGAGCGAACAAAAAGTCGACTTACAGGAAAGAGGGCGACGGTGCAGATCGCGGAAGGTGGTGGTCGGGTTCCGGTGATAACGCTGATGATGATGTAACCGGAAGAGCAACGAGGAATGATATGATATTGGGAGTGACGGTTAATGAGTTGGTGTTTTTATCTCTTCTTCCTTTTCCCTTTTGTGTATTTCCTTTGTCTCTTTTTGGAGTTTTTTTCGTGCTTTTTGTCGGATTAGGATAACGTGGTTCATCATCACCCGGTACATATCATCACCCGGTACACTTTTTCTTGGCATCGCGACTGTCAACTTCGCCGCGTCACAAT
>PYST01000595.1:0-13224 GCA_003049485.1 Ophioceras dolichostomum
GTCTTGTCGTTGTAGTAGAGGAAGAGCGTCTAGATGTCGATGACGCCTAGGGCGGCGCGCTCGGCAGTGGGGATGCCCGCCTTGGGATCGGGGTAGTGGAGGGAGAAGTCGGCGACGGCCGTGAGCAGGGCGGCGTCTGTCGAGGGAGTGGCGTTGAAGAAGATGTTCCCTCCCCAAACTAAGCCCTGACGGTAAGCTTGCACGTGGAAGGAGGTTACTATGCCGAAGTTGTTGCCGCCTCCCTGGAGGGCTTTGAAGAGCGATAGCGAGGATGAGCGAAGAACGGTTGCGATGGTGCCGTTGGGTAGCACGAGCCGGTAGGAGAGGATGCTGTTTGCGGCCCAGCCGTGCTCAGTGGACATGAAGCTCAGCCTGCCTACAGTCGGAAGGGCGAGTTGGAGCAGTTAGTCAGCTGAGATAATTATAGCAACAGCAAGATTCTGGAGAGGCGGAAATATAGGGTAAGCTTGCCTCCCATCATGTAGCCTCCCACGCCAACGTTTCCTATTCGTCCACCTACGACGCTCCACCCCGTGCCATCCAGCTTCTGAACGACCTGATCCCATCGGTTGCCGGGACCAAGCTGAACAGTCCCGTCGACGGGGTCCAGGATGACGTGGTCTAACCTGGCGGTCGAAATCAGAGGCCCTCTCTGAATGCTGGCGAACTCCTCGTTTGGGCTGTGGCCACCAGACTTCACCGCGAATCCCGTAGTGTCGAAAGCCGCCAGGACGCCGACTATCGACGAGACCTCCTCAGCAGATTTCGGGTAGAGGATACAGCTCGGTTGTATCTTCGAGCAGCCTGTCGACTAGTATTCAAGCTGCTCCTCGTTGAACTGGACTGATAAGGGCCCGGCAGACTCGATGCTGGGGAAGGAGGCCGCGATGATAGCGCAGACGTTGGTGCCTTGGGTGGAGCCGCGGATTAGGAGGGTGGCAAGCACAAGTAGAGAACCCCCAAGAATCCCATCTTCGTTGTGCAGATCGCAACAAGCCGCAGACCCGGAAGAGATTTTCCGTTAGTGTTGGGTAGGGCTATGTCGACGGGAGGTCTAACGCATTCAGCCCCAGACTCCGAGGATTCAGGGTTGCCGGTCAATCCAGGAGCTTTTTATGTCGGCTTGGTCTCTCGAGTCTCTCCCCGTATTTCTTCCCTTCAGTCTCCCTCCTGCTTCTAATCTCGGTGGGCCAAACCGGCCCTCCGTGCCTCGGCATGCCTCAGCCCGCTCCCATGCCTTGTTTTCGTGCCTCGATCCCGACCTCCAAGCTCCAGGCATGGTGCCCTATTCGCCCCAGGTCATTGACACTACGGGCTAGCCAGACCCTGCAGTCCAGCAGAATGATGCGGGCGGTCAAGGTGAATTCGACTGTTGTGCGACCTACTGAGTGACGGGTGCCGTCTCGCTTAAATAGACGAGCGAAATCAGAAGTGTAGAATCAAGATCATGTAGCTCAAGCCTCCCCAATTGGGGGACGGAAAGGAAACAGTGACTGGCCGGAAGAGGCTACCAGCCGGTCGGGGCCATGTCGGCCCCGCTTAGGAATCCCGAAGAATGTCACATCGGTGGCTGCGAGGCGCCTGCGCATCTCGGCGCTGAAGTTGATGGGAGGGTTACGGTGCATGGTTGCAGGAGCACGTCCCGTGTCAACGGAGTGATATGACAGGTTCTTGGCCGCATGCAGCGACCTCCTAGGGGAGAAGCGGGCGGGACGCTCTAGCTCGAATTCAGTGCTCTGGGCCAACCTCTGACGTCACATCTCTTGGATCCTTTGTCTTTGTCCAGTTCAGGCCTAAGCTATGATCCTGGAGTGGTGAGAGCTCTTCCGGGTGTCGGCGCTAACCTACCATCGGAGCGGGGGAGCGTGAGAGGGAAAAGGGCCAGGCGGGTCAAGGGCTGAACTTTGTTTGGGGTTTGGTGGCTTTGGACTTGGATATCATTGACTTACACTGTGGCGTCGTCGACCGACTGACGGCGAAGGCTGCGGTGCGGAAGGATGCTGGTGCCCTTGCCGTGAGATGGGTAGGAATTGAGAACTTCAGGTGCTGATGAGGGAAGCGGACTGGCAGTGGAGGCGGCGACGGGTTGCCGCGAGGCCGGACGGACGTCGAGGAATCTGGTCGCCAATGCGCATGAGCTTCTTTTGGTGTACACGGATCGGCCGTTTCCGATGGCCGGCCATCAGTGGGTGTTTGGTGGTGGTGCCGAGTGGCTGATGGTTGGAAGTCGGTGGCAATTTTTCGCTGGCCCGGCCACGACCATGGAGGAGGCAGGGTGATTAAGGCGACGGATAACAAACAGCGTCATGTATCCTTCGATTGTACATCTCCCGCGAGACAGAAGCCCCCGTTGATTAATGTCAAGTCCTTCCGTGGAAATCCCCGGTGAAGTAGGCCCTTGACTCGTTTGTATCAAGTCCAGCCCTGAAAATACAAGTGGCCGAAAAACAGACATTAATTAGTTCGCTCAGATATATGTCGGTAGCTCTCACTGTCTTCTCCAGTTCCGTTGTCACTCGTACCTTCTCCTGGCCTGTGCAAGACTCATCCTACCACCGTAGCCTTGCTTTCTGTGGTTGGGTCGGCGGTCCCCGATGGTAGTGGTGGCGATACCATCGTCTCCCCTCCGCGGGCTCCGACGTTGATTCGCTTTCTCGACAGCAACTTGAGAATTCTGGGCCGCGAGCGGGCCACCTTTATTTCCGAAGTGGACGTCATGGGAGCCTGTTTTGCCGGCGGTGGGATTGCTGTTTTGTGTCCTTCGGTGGTAAGAGCCTGTCTCGTCCCTCCGTCTCCAGCTGCCTCATCCTTTGTGGCACACCCATCCCCCCCTGCTTCTGCGGTGACGTCCTCTGCTGCCGGCGGCTGCCGCTCGGCCTTCGGGGCTGAGGCTTGAGCCAGTCTTTCGCGAAATGCCGCATTTTCAGCTTTTAGACGCGCGACGTCCTTCTTGATCAGCTGGTAGAATCTTGTGGAATCGTCCAGATGCTCAATGAGACTTTCCCGAATGAAAAAAAGTCCAGCGAGGCGGCTCACGGCCTTCTCCAGCGGGTCCAAAGATCTTTCGGCTAGACCAACCAGCCACGCGAGCTCGTCGCGCACGTTCTTTTGGCCAGCTGCTTCCATCAACGTTAGGTAGCGGACGTAGTCGGCCACAGCGTTGACAAGTGACTCGAAGCTGGAATATGACTCCAGGTGCTCCAGCGACTGCCGCGTCTTCTCCGCAAACCCCAATGCTGCGTCGAGACCGCCAGCTGCGGCGCTGTACAGCGCCTTGCTCACCAGCACCTCATAGCCGTGAACGGAATCTCCCGAAAGCCTGCAAACATAAGTCATAAGCGCCGTCCGGCCGGGTACCTGCTCCTGATTGGCGTAGCTCTTTGCGAAAATCTCGACGGCCTCGTCGAGTCCTACCATCGCCGCCCGGGCGCACTCCGCTGTGGCTTCGTTGCACACGTTGGTGAATATCTGAGACTTGGCGCGACACAAAGACAAGATCACTGCAGCTCTCTCGGCGTCGCTTTCGGCCCCTCGAGGCACGATGTCGAGGATCCGTAGACTTGAGATGCACACCTCCTCCATCTTTGCGGAGTTGTGTTGTCGTCTGTAAGTTGTGTAAAGGCACTCGAGTATCATGAGTACGGTTTCGGAGCGGAGCGTGGTTTGGTTTGCGCGGAGCAGTTCGAGGAAAAAGTCGACGCAGTCGCTCTCGCGCTTTTGGTACCAAAACCCCACGGCGAGGTATCTGCATGAGGACCTCAGGCCGTTTTCAAGGTACATGCCGCCCCTCACCTGCCTGACGACCGAGTCCTGGAGTGCGGCGATGTACTTGCCGTGCTCTCTCCTGCGAGCCATGATGAAGCTCAGTGCGTTGTGCGCCTGGAACCAGAAGGAGTGGTGCTCCCCGTAGCGGGTCTCCATCACGGCAAGGAACTCATGGGCTAGTGCCTCCCGCGTCTCCAACTTCGGGTGACTGCAGCTGACTGAGTTGTACTCCCATGATGACCAGTATCGCTCGCGGTAGCTCCGGCCACCCATTGCTTCGGACTCATCCGTGACGTCCTTTACGATGGTGGACACTTGGGAGCCGGACGATCCTGTTGGAAGGCACCCGCACAGGCCCAGGAGGAGACTGTGTTTCAAAGCCAATGCCGACCGGCGGTCCGCAGGTACGGGCGGTGCTTTAAATTCCTCCTCGATACCACGCGCAGCCTCCTCCATCATCTCGCCTGGCTGCAGCGTTTGCATCAGCTTCCCAAGCCATTCTATGCCTCTCAGGGCCCCGAGAATGCTCGGGTCGACACCCTGCCGCTGCCAGTACGATAACTCCTTGGTGGCCATGGCAGCCCACCAAACAGAGCCGTGCATTTGAACGTTTGCTCTGAGGCAGCTAGCGGCGTACTGGGTGGCGTCCAGGTCCGGAAGTTTCCATATCTGTTGTTCATCGGTGCTGGCGCCGGCTTGCTCGCGTCGGATCGAGTCGAGGGAGTCCCAAATCCAGGTACAAAGGTCGGTGGCTCTCGTCCGGTAGCTGCTGCCGCATAGAGAGTAGAGCATCGCGAACAGATAGCAATCATGGGCGGTCCGGGGGCCGGGGCGTAAGGTCATCTTCCTTTGTAGACTTGCCAGCTTTGCTTCCCATGACATAAGGTGTGCCAGGAATTGGCTAGTCGCAGCCGGGGACAGCCGAAATCCTTGGTCCCACGGGACGCCGTTGTCCAGCGCCCAGTGGTGTTTGAGGAGGCTCGAGCCCAACATTCGGGTCGACCACTCCCAGCACTCTCTCATCCGCTCCTTGTCGAGGCGAAGGAGCATCCAGTCCCGCACCAGTGGATGGATGTTGAAGTGGATGAAGCCATCGTCCTTCTTCCGAGCCCCCGACACCAAAGACAGCTTCTTGAATTCCGCAGCCAGGGCCTGGAACCTAGTTGGTGACCATGAGCCGTCCTTTGGAGCCGTTAGTACAGACGCCCAAGGTGGAAGCTCCTCATTCCCTTTTAAGAGTCGCTCGAAGAATGCTCGGAACAGCTCCTCTGAGATGTCGTTGTTGTCGAAGAAAGCTAGCATCGTGAGAATAGCCACCTTCTGTTTCCCGGCCTTCGTGTCCGGCGCCAGCAGATTCAGTGACAGATTCCAAGTTGTGAACACTGTCTTGGCATTCTTTTCCGTGCTGGGCGTTGAGTGGTTGAGATATTCCCATCCTGCAGGAACGTCGTCGAAGATCTCCTCCATCGACTCCTCGCTGCTCTGGAACTGAGCCAGGAACTCCTTAATGGGTACGAAGCCTTCTCTCTCCCTCAGATACGCCCCCGCCTGATCGATAGCTAGGGGTAGGTACCCCAGCCGCTTCACTATCTCCACGGCATAACTCTCGTTCTCATCCGTTCGACGGACCCCGCTCAAGGAGAAGAGAAGATCGCCTGCCTGGTCCTCTTCCATCCCTGACAACTCGACCACTTCACCCAGCCGAGAAGTGTCTGAGTGCCGGCTGGTAATGAGGACATGTCCATTTGCTGCAACAGGGAAGAAGTCCGCCAGGGCAAACGTGTGAGGGTCGTCATAGTTGTCAAAGACGACAAGCCACGGCTCCTCCCACGACTGCAGCATCCTCTTGACGTAGTGGACCTCCAGCTCCGTGTCGTCGAAAGACTGATCAGGGCAGATAGCAGAAGAAATCGACTTGAAACTCTGAGCTGTTAGCTGGGCGGAGTCGGCATCCACCCAGAAAATGCCCGAGTATCTGCGGTTTCTCTTCGCTCCGCGGCAGTACTCGAGTGCAAGCTGCGTCTTGCCTTGACCGCCCATCCCCTTGATGATGACCACTCGAGGCTCGGCGCCAGACTGTTCCTGCATGGCGACGTCGATACGGTCGAGGACCTCTTTCCTAGCGACGAATGTCTTGACCTGGCGGTGTGGGACTGTGTTGAAAGTCCGCCCGCTGAGCGGATGAGCTTGACGGGCTGATGTTCCTATTGCATTGTTGCTCTGGGATGCCGTTCCCGATTGAGCAAGGGATGTCATCTGTCGCAGGATGACAAACCCCACATCGTCGCTCAGGCTTTTCGAGATCTTGAGGATCCGCTCGTCACTGGCGATGCTCCTGAATGCCTTCAGAATCCTCGTACCGGACCCCTCTCCATCCTTGGGCATGTAGTCGTCTAGGATGACCATCAGCTGTTCGCACCGTCTCTGCGCCGCCGAGATCAAGTCGGTAAATGCCTGCAGGGTGTCCTCCGCATCCCTCTTGCGGCTGCAGCTGATGCCTTCATCTCTGTCTTTGTCCCTGCCCTTGGCCTCAAGATGTCTCTGGATGTCGCGCAGACAAGAGTCCAACACCTCGATGCGCTTCAATAAATCGCCCAGCGGTTCTGGCAGTTGTTGGTCTAAGCTTTTGGTGAATTTGTGAATGCGTGAGCTGATCTGGACGCCGAGTTGGGCAAACTGTGCCGCTGCGGCGGCCACCTGGAAGGCCGTCACCGGATCCATCGGCACCCTGGCGGCGGCGAGACTGATTTGATCGAACAAGCAAGGGCCGATTAGATCGCGACCCTGGGGAAGGGAGAACCCCGTGTAGGACAGAGGAATTAAGTGGCGTCAATCAGAAGTCCCCGGCTGCTGATGTAGGTAGAATGTGTAACATAAAGGGACATGTTGAAATCCGGCGGCCTCCGCCTGTGGCAAAACTTTGGACACTCCCACGGGCAATTGAGGCTGGGCAATGGCTGCCTGCCAGCTCATCTTTGCATGATCAACCGCCAACTTGCATACCAGATGCAGCCATACCTCAGGCAAAACGTCGCGAATGCGAAGCAAAGACGCGGAGTCGGGTTGTAGGGCGATTCTCCGGTGCGCCCCACCATCCGGTACTCACGCCCAAAGGATTTGCTGACACTTAAGGCCTGTGGAAGAGACGCCGGTCCGTTGCCACTTGTCAGAACCCCATTCCGACCTCATTCAAAGTCACATGGCGAGGCGAGCCTCAAAACATCGAACGCAGGAGGGAAAAACTACGAATCTGAGGGACCGAATCCGATTCGGATTTACTAAAGCTGTGCCTTCCGTTCGGAGTCCCAAAGGCGGCGCTTTTTTGCGAGGAAAGTCACAACGGCGATGGGTTTTAATGCTCCGAGTCCGACTTAAATCCTTCCGAAATCACAAATGCTTCGGATTTGCTAAAGCTGTGCCTTTAGTTCGGAGTCCCAAAAGGCAGCACCTTTGGGACTTCCGACTTAGATCGTTTAAAACCCGCGGATTTTTCAGATTTATCGAAGCTGCGCCTTCCATTCGGAGTCATAGATACATGTAGTATACCAGGACTGCCAACGACCAAATTTCCGCCGTTTAACAACAGTGTTGTTAGTGGGACTGTCCAGGCCGAGGGTGAGTGGCGGCGGATTCGGACCACCGGTTGGGTGACGTAGGTCTGGTCCTACAAAGAGACAGTAAACGGAGGAGAGTAGCCAGTACCGGACCGGCACTTACCGCCACATCTTTAGCAAGTTCTAGAGCGATTACGGGGCCACCCAACCGTTGCTCATACTCCAAAGTGCGTAGCTCCTCCAGGTCATCAGAGTGGTTCGACGCGCTTGTTATGGCCGTTTCAATAATTACGCTCCGGAAGTTGGCGGGCCAAACTCGGGGCCAACAACATTTAGGCCTACCTCTTGTGATCATAACAAGCGAGCGCAGCCCTGGAGATAATCCGGCTTGAAAGTCCGAGCAGCTACGGCACCGGCCAACCTTTCGATGTCGTTGCACTCCCAAGGGCCAGCACAACCAAGCATCGCGTTTCGCCCTGTGGAGCACACGACCCGTATCCTACCCGGGAAGCCTACAGCAGACCCGGGTTGGACAGCTCTTGGGACTGTTAGTGGTATTTCATCGCGTAGGTGCCGCCACAGCTCCATCTCGATGCTTCTGGTTCCACAGCCGGTCGACAAGCTGGCTTGCTTAACTTAGTACCTAGTCGAGGCCTCCCCTACTTGCGTCGCTCGGAATAGCCATCTGAGAAATAGCATAAATGCCGTCGAGTCCCCCTCACTCCCCACGCTCAAAACGGCCGTCCAACTAGCACTTGCATGAAATTCTCATTTCCCAACAGTAATTTTGTCAGCCATCCACCCGTCCACAGGCTCCTGAGCTCAGCTGCGTTCCTTTCAACCTAGCGGACCACTATCTAACTCACTTATCCGCCAAAGTAAGCACCATGCCTACCTTGTACCTGATACAACAGCTCCGTCTTCCCTCATATTCTATCCCACCGCTCCAATTCCGCCCCTGCTCCAAGGACCGATCACTCATACTGCATATTCCACTTATTAGAAGCAAGCCAGCTAGTCACTATGTGCACGCCGACCAAGGTTTGGGGCAAGTGCCGCCGCCATTTCCGCTACGAGAGCACTGAGCCCTGCAAGAAGAAGCGGGACGGCAAGGAGTGCCACACCCTGGGCAAGCCCGAGAAGCGGTTTGAGGACTGCACCGTCAAGGGGTGCAGCAACAAGCCCGATATCAGTTACGGCCCGGGTGGCGACCACGGCCCCGTCATGTAAACAGGACAGGCTGGGCGAAACTTTCTGCCATACCGGGGCGTGAGCACTGAAACCGGAGACGGTGAGCCGTGTGAGCGTGGCCTCAGGAGGCGACGGCTTTCATGGAAGGCTAGGCAGGGCACTCACTGACGAGGAGAATGGGACATGGCTGCCGATTCCATGACATGAAGGGCTGCAATACTGTTATGGCGCTCTCGAATGGGACGAATATTTCTCATGTCGTTTCCATTTCTAACAATCTCACTCTTCTCATTTATAAACCAACTAGATCACATTACAAGCAACCAATGAACTCGGGAATAACCCTTGGCGTGGCATGTCTCCGCACACGGCTCCGGCCACCTTCCGTCCCCACCGCGCTGCCCACTGCTCAACCTAGTGACACCTTAGTACTCGCTCCGACACAGGCAGACGTGGCCCCCGAATCTCGCCGCTGCCGCTTCGGGCCGCGCTCGTCAGTGTTGTCGCCGTCCTCGTAACCACCGCCGCTTTGCCCAGGCGAGGCACGCTTGCTGCTGCCGCCCCTCCCGTCCTCACCGCCCGAAACGCCCTCAACACCCCTCTGGCCCTCCTCTTCCCGTTCTTTCTCCATCTCCACCTCGATCAGGGGAATCTGGGAAATGATCCATTCGACAAGCAGGCCCTGCTGTCGATACGTCTTCTCCACCCACCAGTAGCTCGACCTCCGTTCCGCGAACTTCCGGATGAGTTCTCGCCGTATCGCGGCTGCCTCGAGCGACTTTCGAGCCTCTGCTAGCTGAGCTTCGGCCTCGCCTAGGGTCACTATTGTCTCATCCTCGTCCTCCTCCTTCTCCTCATTCTGTCGAGCATCATCATAGTAGCCAAAGCCGAGCCAGGTAGAACTCGTAGTCGCTCCAGCCTGAACCCGGCGAGGATGTCTCGCCATCGCTTGCCACCGGAGAGAGGGAGGAGGAGTCCCCTCCTCCGGCTCGGAGACGGGCTTTGCGAACTAGCGCCTTTGCGGCCGTGACGGACGCCTTGGCCCTCTGCTTCTCCTTCTTGCAACGGGCTTTGCGAACTAGCGCCTTTGCGACCGTGACGGACGCCTTGGCCCTCTCCTTCTCCTTCTTGCAACGGGTTTCGGCCCCGTTGACGGCATCTTCGTCCTCGCCCGGGCGGATGCAGCCTGCGGCCTTGAGCTGCGCCCATCGCACGCGGTGGCCGGTCTCGTACTGCTGCACCTTCCGCTTGTGTCTGTCCAGCAGGCAGTATTCGAAAAACAGGGACTCGATCCAGGTGCTGAGGCGGTCCTGCCGGGCGGGGTCTTCGTCGAAGGTGAAGTGATCCGCGCAACTGCGTCGCCGCAGCCAGAGCGAGGAGCAGCAAGACGACGTTTGGCCTCGGCCACGTACTCGACGAAGCCGCCGTCTAGTGCCAGTGTGCTCTAGTCCTGCAGGCGCTCCCGTTCGCCATCGCACTTCTCGCGCTCCTGGGCCCACCGTTCTCTCAGGTCTGCCTCGTTCGGGGCCGGAAACATGTCCTGTGCGGTATCTCTGTGGATCTGCAGGATGTGTCTGGAGAAGAGTTCGAAGCGGGCTTTCTCGACGACGTCGTCCGACTGGCCGCCGGCATGCCGTCTGTTGGCAATCTGCCAGTCGCGGAAGCGTTGCCAGCGGTCCAGCTGCCGCCAGATGACGTGCCACTCGCTCTGCGAGCGCGCCGACTCCCACGGCCGCAGCAGCTCGTCGTACTCCCCGCTGCGTTGCTCCCACTTCTCGGACACCTGCCACACTAGGTCGACGACGTTGTACAGAGGCCGGCCGCCCTCGGCGAGGAGTGTGTGGTAAGCCGCACCACCTAAATTTCGGCCACCCCTAGATATCATCCACCCAAAAAAGGGGAAGATCAACTCTGCATACAATTATGGCCGCACCACCTAAATTTCGGCCACCCCTAGATATCAGCCACCCAAAAAAGGGGAAGATCAACTCTGCATACAATTATGGCCGCACCACGATCTCGTTTTCAATTGTGCTCTCTCCAGAAGTATCCTCCTCGTCGTCCTCTTCAATCTGAATAGCTTCAACAATTCCCCTGGCCTTCCTGACGTCCCGCACGGTCGCAAATACCGCGTTCGGGTCGGGCCGGACCTTCTTCCGCTTTCTCGGCAATAGCTCTTCAACGCGTGCCTCCAGACGCTTCTTTTCGCGTTCCATGGTAGCCAAATCGTAGTCCTTGCGATCCATGGCTTTTTGGAGCTTGTTGAACAACAAACGTGACGTAGAATTGCCCCTGTAAAGGGCGGTCAATTGGCGGGCTTGACTGGCCACCTCTCGGGCCTTGGTAGGCGTATTCCATAATACCGCTGAGGTATCCACCAGGAAGGAGGAGGTCCCAGGAGTCCAAGCCCTGGCCTGGGAAACGTTTTTGCGGCTTGAAAAAGACTCGGGTTGCTGTTTTCCAGTATAAGCTTGTTCATCAGGGGCTTGGCCATGTTGATCGGCCACAGGCCCGTTGCTTTGAACCCTGCCGTAATATTGCTGTGAGAAAGGGCCCTGCCCCGTGCTTCTTGGTACGCTTGGAGGAATAGGCGCTTCCCAACCATGGTATGTCCGTTGAATTGGCCTAGGTGGTCGATCGCATCGCGGTACCGTCGTTTGAGGGGGCTGAACACGCCCAGATCGAGAGGTTGCAAAACGTGAGAGGTATGGGCAGGCAAATAAAGTAGAAAAACGTTGTTCTCTGCGCAAAGAGCCATAAAAAGGGGTGTTACGTGGCTACCGTGGCCGTCAAGTATCAACAGCCTAGCCTCAGAGAGGTCGGCCGGGGTGGTGGCCGGTAGGAAGACCTCTTGCAACCACGTCTCTCCGACCTTGTTGTCGGTCCACCCGGTAGGGGTCGAGGTGAGCTTCCAGTCGTTTAAGCTGGCCATTTCCGTAGGGAACCACTGTTGTTGGACCGTTGCGCCTTTGAAGATAACCACGGACGGGAGGTAACGGCCGGTGGCGTTGATCGTCTCGATAAAGGTCGTCCAGCCTCGTGTTCCAAGCGTTTTTCTTGGAGAGCACGTGCTGCGCGCGCTCCTACAACGATCCCGTTGCTTCCCTCTCCTTCAACAACCCCGACCTCGTCCATATTCCAACGGTTTTCCGGTTTGATAATCGAGACATCTGGAAAGTGGAGGCGCAGCCACCACTCTTTGATCACCGCACTGGACGCACCGTTGATACGTTGAGAGTCCATATTCCGAGCCCTTTGGGACTTGAGAATAGGGTGGCGGTTAAGGAAACTGGAAACCCAGTGCTTCCCGAGCCGTGTAGAGTCACCCCGGCGCTTGAGGATCCTCTCGACTAAGAAGCGCAACTCGCGGTGCGTAGGAGGGTATCCCAGAGCCGATTGCGTAAGGACCCAGGCTCCAAACGCTGCTCCTGGACTTGATCTAAGCGTTTTTGACCGTTATGGGCTTGGTCGTGCGGAAGGCGGCCAGAAAGTCGCTCCTGGAGGGTTGACCTGGGTACCCCCCAATCGAGAGCGGCCTTGCGGACGGAGCGGCCTTGCGAGACCGCCTCCAGCGCCCAGGGCGACCTCGCTTTCGATACATGGCTTCATTGATGGTTGATTGATGCATTGCGATTTTTTTTCCATTTTTGCGATCTCATTTATGTGGTGAAATGCGATGTCCCGCGATAGGGTTGATGTTGTGGGAATCTATATACAGGTGGCCGAAGTTTAGGTGGTGCGGCTTAAGCCTTGATCTCGAGCACCTCGTTGGACTCGGACGAGCTGGAGTTGGTGCGCTGTGATTGGCTGTCGTCTGCCGGTAGCGGTGTCGCGTTGGATGGCTTTCCTCCCTGCTGGACGTCCAGGAGTCGTGCGATGAGCTTCGGGAAGTCTAGGGTGCGGGACCGTCCTTCGCTGCCAGCCGTGGCGTCCCCCTGCCTGTGGATTTTCACGCTGTTGATTAACTAGGTACTGATGGCAGCGACTAGGTAGGTAGGTCGGTATCTAGGTGCCAAATCACCTTCCTGTCGTTCAGGAAGCATGGTGGCTAGGATATGATGAGCTCACTTCAGGCGTTCGACGAGCACGCTCCGCTCGCCGTCGTCCAGCTCGACCCAGCCGTCCATGGGGAGATCGGTCTCCCCGTTGAGGCCCAGGTTCTCATCGAAGAATGCGACTAGCTCTTCATCACTGAGCTTCAGGACTCCAGCAACCGTCTGTCTGGACGGTCTGGCTGTCGATGGAGGTGATTGCGACACTTTTTAAGTGCAGGAAAGGCCTGGTAGCGGGGAATGTTTTGGAGCTGGACGTGGTTTGTGGTTGCAGAGGGTGCTCAGATCGGACGCTGCCTGTTGGGGGAAGAGGGGGATGGCGAGTATCCGGGAAGAGGAAGTTGAGACCGAGGGGCGAAGGGGTGGGGGCTTCATGCCGTTTCGTCGCATCTGATTGGAGCGTTGGCGGTCGGCCGACCGGGGTGGTGGAGGACGTTGGCATGGTGCTATTGCAGATTTTGCGCCCTTCCCCCTGCACTCCGATACAACCGATAGACCTGAGGCAACTACCACCTGGGGGCTGGGCTGATGATGCAATATGTCAAGACTAGACCAGTGGCCATATCGGTCCGTCCAAGTGGCCTCGCCAAAGGAAATGGCTGTTGCTTTGACCGCATCTGCCCCCAATCTAGGCCGACGAGGTCATCACATCATTGTTTTAC
>PYST01000596.1:0-13608 GCA_003049485.1 Ophioceras dolichostomum
GGATTGGGAGGGGGAGGAGGGGGGAGGGGTGAGTTCTAGGTGGAATGGTTGAGGGAGGAAGGGTGGATATGACTGGTTGGTTGGGAGGAAGACATGTAATGCTAGGTAGGGATAGTTCTTGGGAAGCATATTGATCTTCAAGGAGGCTGTCGAGGTAGGATGTTTACCTACCTACACAGCTGCTCTAAGTCGCTCCCCGCGAAGAACGAGAACGGCGCGTCTAGATCGTGCAGGTACAACATGACGCCTGACGACAAAGGGACCCTCTTACCTACCTCCTATAGCAGCTACTTTTGGTCTCGCTTATCCCTTGGCTGCAAGCAAGCCCAGGGACGACGTCAAAGCCAATCTACAGAGCCCCTTTTTTTCATACCTGTTTCAGGGGCCCAGTGCTTACTAGCAACTTCAATGATCGCCAAGGCACACGGAAAGCCTCGTGTTTCCCTCGTCGGATAACATGTTTTCCTGGGTGTCCGCCGTTGTCAAGCCGCCAATTCGTGTAATCATGTAATTCGAATCTTGCCGGAGATGCACCCTATTCGCTATCAAAGTGGCGTCGCGGGATTATCATCAGTGGCAGTTACTGTGTTCGCACCTAATTTAGACTGTGCATGCAGGCGGTGTTGTCGCCGACAGGGGTTCAGCGAGCGTCCCGCAAAAATTCTGCCGCCACAAGAGCGAGCTTCCTGCGACTTTGACAACCGAACCATTTCAACTCAAAGCCGATGACTTCGGAACTCTCAAGGTGACCAATTCTTTGAATAGGCCTGGCTGGTGCCCTCGACCTTTACTTTTGGTCGTCCAACCGTCTAGCCGCCTATGGCCAGCCGAACTATTCCGCAATGGCTCGGATAACCACGGCCGAGCTCGCCAGCTACCTCCTGGCAGGCCGCCTCTCTTCCAGGGGCTGCCTGCAAGCACGCCCTTCTCTCCTCTCCCGACCTGTCCTCCCGAGGGCAGCGAAAGACGGATGCCTCCCCCGGCATATGGCGCTATGCCGAGCTTCCCCTATAGCGCCGATGTCCACAACGGCACGGACCAGGACACGCGCTGACGCCGCCCCGTCCGGCCACGACAAAAGACCACAACCCCCGCTACCTACGGCGACGACGACAGCAACGGCCACCGCGCAAACACCGCTTCGTAAAAAGCTCAAAGAAGAGGCAAAGGCGTCGAAGGCCGCGGCCAAGGCGGCAGGGAAGGCCACCAAGGGCGGCAAGAATAGCAACGGTGGCGCGGCAGACAAACAGACCGTTCCCGGGTGGGAGCTGACGGTCGGTATCGAGATCCACGCGCAGCTGAACACATCACGGAAGCTATTCTCCGCGGCGCCTACGGGTGCGGCAACTGCAGCAGCGTCAGAAACAAGTGGGGACAACAAGTCGGAACCAGGCGAACCTGACGATATCTCGGATACGACTGCTGCCACGGCTGCCACCGCCGCCACCACCGCCCTGAGGTCCCCGACGACGCCCAATTCGCTCATCGCGCCCTTCGACCTCGCCATGCCCGGCTCTCAGCCCATCTTCCAGCCCGCGACCCTCATCCCCGCCATCCGCGCCGCGCTCGCCCTCAACTGCACCGTCCAGCGCGTCAGCAGGTTCGACCGCAAGCACTACTTCCACTGGGACCAGCCGTCGGGCTACCAGATCACGCAGTACTACGCGCCGCTCGCCGTGGACGGGTACGTGGACCTGCGGCCGAGGGACGGGATCGCTCCGCAAGACGTCGCCAACGCCATCGCTCTCGCTGCTGGCACAGCCGACTCCTCTTCCTCTTCTTCTGCTGCTGCCTCAGTAGGAGAGAAAGAAGAAGTCAAACCCGGCGGAAAGCAAGAAGCAGACGGCTCAGTCCGAATACGGATAAAACAGGTTCAGATGGAGCAGGACACCGCCAAGACCCTCGAGCGTCCGTCGGGCGTGCACTGGCTGGACTTCAACCGCGCCGGCTCGCCCTTGATCGAGATCATCACCCAGCCCGACATCCACCACCCGGCTACGGCGGCTGCGTTCGTGCGGAAGGTGCAGCTCCTTCTCGACGCGTCTGATGCTTGCATCGTGGGCATGGAGAACGGCGGGTTGCGCGCCGACGTTAACGTCTCTGTGCGACGAACTCCTCCTACCCCTACTGCTTCTGCTGCAGCTACGTCGTCGTTGTCGTTGCCGTTGGGTCAGCGAACGGAGATCAAGAACCTATCGAGCTTCAAAGCCGTCGAGGACGCCATCATCGCCGAGCGGGACCGGCAGATCGCCGTGCTGGAGGCCGGCGGCGCGGTCGAGGGCGAGACGCGGGGTTTCTCGGTGGGCGGCACGGAGACGAGGAGGCTGAGGGGGAAAGAGGGGGAGGTCGACTACCGGTACATGCCGGACCCGGACCTGGCGCCCGTGTACGTGGCGGACGAGGTGGTGGAGTTTTTGGGGGGCACAATGGGCGTGCCGCCGGACGGGGAGATCGATGCGCTAGTGGGGGGGTATGGGCTGAGCGAGAAGGATGCGATGAGCTTGGTGCTGCTTGATGGCGGGGGGAGGGTGGAGTTTTATTATCGGGTTGTTGATGCGCTTGAGGCTAGGTTGTTGTCGGCAGTGGTGTCTTCTTCTTTGTCGGGGTCTGATGGGAAGGGGCTGGGGCAGGGGCAGGAGCATCGCGTGCTGGCGGCGAACTGGATCTTGCACGTGCTGGGGAGCCTGACGTCTGAGAACAACGCTCGCGAGCGCGCAGCCGAGGGTTTGGAACCGCTGACGTTGGGGATTATGCCCGATGGACACTGCGAGGCGCTGCGTGCCGAGGACGTCGCTGATATCTTGTTCTTCTTGCACACGAGGCGTCTTAGGCACGGTGCTGCCAAGGACGTGCTGTTTGCGCTGTTCAACGGCAACGTGGATCCACGCTATCTCCGCGAAGGCGGCGGCGGAGTGGAGAGGTATGTGGAAGACGAGGGACTGTGGTTCGACGAGATGTCGGATGAGGAGTATGGGGAGCGAGCGGTGGAGGTTGTGGATGAGGAGGAGGAGGCGTTGAGGAAGTGGGCGGAGAAGACGAAGACGAAGCCTGGGGGCCCCGAAGAATATCCGATGGGGAAGACGATGTTTCTGGTCGGGAAGATGATGAGGGGTGAGGGGGGTAGGATGGATCCTGTGAGGGTGCAGGAGGTTGTGAAGGAGGTCGTTAGGGAGAGGTTGATGGAGTTGAGGGGGGATGCGAAGGGAAGAGAGTGAGTGGCGGTTGTGTAGAAATGTACTTTAGTGTAGCAACCCTTGTAATTCTTGTACATACGCTCTTCTTCTAGAAGCCCCCCCCCCCCGAGTCTAGGCTCCCGAGTCTATGGGCTCCTCAGCCTCCCCCTGATCCGTAGCATTCATCGTTCTCGTCTGTGCCCCCGGCCCGGTGTTCTTGCCTGAAATCTTGCCAGCGGTTCGTTCTAGCAGCGGCATGTACGATATGTGGACCATGTGAGAATCCATTATGCTCACTGCTGTGCTTCTTTGCAAGTCATGCAAATCATCATGCCAATACCCCCCTCTCTCCCACTAGGGGTAAATCACTGAACTCGATCGGATGGACTAATAATAACGACGAGTCCACTTGTAGTGCCAGTGACGGAGTGATGAAGCCCCAAAAGCCGAAGAAGTACTTGTGGGAGAGTGATCACTTGGTGGTAGGGCTCGTGTCGAAAGATTGGTGACATGGCACAGATGGGCAGCAGACAAACGGGGTACTCCGCTCAAAATAAACCAGCGTACCAGAGACTGATGTACTCATTGGAATCACTTCCTTTGCTCAAGTGCTCCGGTCGTTTCGCTATTTAACACCAGATGCCGGCCTCAACGCATCGTTTGATTCCCACATCATCCTTCGACTTCTCACCCACCGCCTACATCCACAAGACCTTGTCTCAACATCTCTCCCTGCAACGATCCAGCGTTTACAAAGTACCAGATATACCACCAACCCGCGCAATAGGAAACACCTACCCGTGCTTCTTTCACGAAACCATGCGCATCATCTCACTCGCCGTGCTCGCCCTCCTCGGCGTAGCCTTCCACGCCACCCCTTTCGCCAACGCTGTCATGGACCAGTGCCGGAACTGCCGCATGTGGAGCGGCACCGGCGATGATACCAATGGCCACCCTTTTCGTTGCTGGTGCAGGTACTTTGGAGGCGAGCGCATCACCAACGGCCTCCACCTCAACCTGCGCCTGAGCATCGACGCCAGCGGCCAGTTCGTCTGGGGCGCGCCCGGCGGCCACCGCGAGCGATGTGACGAGTTCCGGCTGGACTCCCCGGGAGACCGCCCTACGACCCCTGGAGACAAGGTGGTGTACAGCGCCAACTGCTTGAACGCCGCGGGTCAGGTCGTTCGGGCTGTTATCGATCTGAACCTGCATATCTCGAAGGACAATCGTGGCTACCTGCATACGGATGACTGAGGGAGGAAGGAGTGGCTGGCGGCATGGCTTTCTGTAATGGCTTGCACTGAGGGGGCAGGAAAGGATGGGACAGACATCGGCACTTCGCTTGAACGTTGCCAAACAAGGGGAGGTGCGCAACACTGAGGAGAAAGTTAAAAGAAATAGGATGTTTCGTTTTCATTCTCACATTGACAAATGCAACTGCCCCTTTCTCCATGGCGGTGGCCTCTTTCGGTGTCATCGGTTGGTTAACTTCCCGCAGCGAGCGGGATTGACTGTCGCTTCGCTACTGGCGGATTGGGAACAGGGTAAAATCTCCTAGGCACTCGATATTCCTGGAAAGCTGTACTGACTGTGGGCGAATGCTAGAATGGATCGAAGGACGAGCAATCTGGGTTACTAACCAGCCTCTTCGGCACTCTCGTTGTGCCAAGTCCTCGACTAGGGAACTATTCACGGGCGATAACCAGCTATCAACTGCTTCGGAAAGAGGAATGACAGGCCGAGACTGATTTACACGATACCGTGGCGACGCTCGTGAAGCAATCAATGCATCCGAAGGAAAAAAGGACTCGCGCAATTCTGTGGTCACGACGTAGAACTGGTTCAGCATCTGCTGCCCATCAAAGTCTGTCCCGCGACGGCGAGGGCGACGACGACGACGATGGTCGCAACAACAACGGTAGTTTCTGGCCAGCTTCTCCAGGCCCGATCTACGCCCCGCCGTCCGCGAAAGCCACGTACCCAACCAGCGTGCAGGCGAACCACCGCGTTCCTCCTCCTCCTCAGCCTCCTGGCCCTAGCCTCCCACGCACTCCCGTTTGGCAACAAAAGGTGCCACACGTGGAACGATCACGAGAGACTTCCCGAAGGCCACATGCTCGAATGCTGGTGCAAGCCTGGCCTGACTGTTCGGCTCTGGATGACTGTGAACCTAAACGAGCGAGAGCCTTGGCGTTGACGACTACGGCTATTGTGGCTGCAGAGCACATGGTAGATACTGCTGTCGATGCAAGGCGTTCAAGCTGGTCCCCGATAACGGCGACCGCCGCTTTGCGGAGCCCGCGGAGGAAAGGCTGATGTATGGCGTACTTGCAGGAACGCCAAGGGAAAGAGGAGGTCCATGCGAAGATACCGAGTCAAAGCCAATGGGGGCCTGAAGATGTTTGACTAGGTCCGCAACTAACTCTGAGCAAGAAGAGCGTCCATTCCGTCCACTCCTCAGGTTGTGGTGGGTGAGTGGTGGAACCTGGGATCGGTGCTGCGTGGGGAGGCTTGGGAGTCTCCCTTGTATGAGTGATGACCATTCCGGAGGATAGCAACGCGACAGACGAAACGAGGGGAGGCATAGAACGCCGATAATCATAGAAATCATGGGGACAATGTCGGTATAAACTGTTTGCCCTCGTCAGGATGGTCAAACGGTGCCGGGACGAGCAAATTAGAGCACGATCGCTCGATTGTCTACATTGAAAACGAAGACTCCTGTCGAGTCCGAGCCCGAGTCCTCCCGATTTCTCCACCTCCCTGCGCTGCGTAAGCCAGAACAAGAAGCTGTGGATATGCAATGCTAGGAGGAGGCATCCGTAGTGTATCCGTTCACACGCGGTCCGCAGAGGAGGTGGGGACTTGTCCGTCCTCGACGAAAGAAGTCCTTCGGAACGACCGACTTTCCTTGTAGATTCGAGCTGCTAGAGGTTTGGGTGGATTGGGCGGCACCGCTGGTAGCCCTGATGCAGCCGTGTATACATACAGCCCGGGCTGTCGCACCCCTGAAAGGAGCCAGTGTCTCTCTCTCTCTCTCTCTCTCTCTCTCTCTCTCTCTCTCTCTCTCTCTCTNTCTCTCTCTCTCTCTCTCTCTCTCTCTCTCTCTCTCTCTCTCTCTGGGCCAGCCTTGTTGGACCTGGTCGAGCGGCCTCTCGGCCGGGTAGTGTGACTGGTCGGCCTCGCTGGCGAAACTTTCCCCTCGACCGCGTACGTCTGTCAGGGTTGGAGCTGGACCGAAGTGCTCATCAGTTTGGTGCCGTCGATGTACTTCATACAGTCGATTGCTCGTCAAGGTCAGTGCCGCAGATGAAATTTCATGCAGTCCAGGGCGGCGTCTTCGGTTGTGTAGTGCGTGACAAAACAGAATCCATGTAGGGTAATACTCGACGAGGCAGAACTCGCACGGGGTCTTAGGAAGCCGTCGAATCCCGTCGCGAAACCCTTTGACTTCGCAGCGCTTAGCGAACGGGTCGTGTGACTATTCCTCGGCGGTGTAGAAGGCACAGGAAGAGCTCGTAGAATAGGTAGTAGGTAGTTCCTCAGTTGTGTTGAAGGTGACTATGTAACAGCTAGCTTGACAGGCTGAAACCTATTTGCGAAATGATTATTCGTCCTTGGAGCCCGAGCTCTGTGTAGGGGCTCTCGGATATTCATCCTCGTAGCCCCAGCCCTCCCGCTGCCGGAGGAAATGCTGGACGCGCTCCTCTCTGTTCAGGAGGGCCGTGTCCACCTGTCTCTGGATCATGCCCCGGCTGATGTCGTTGTGTTTGTGGTCGAGGTCGTCGACGAAGCGGGCCGAGTTGCTGTCCATCCGGGCGAGTTGCGCCCAGAAGCCGACGACGGCGAAGGCGAAGACGATGACCACGAAGCCGCCGTTGGACATGAACACGGGCGTCTGCTTCTCGCCGTTCCGCCGCTGGTTCCAGCGCTCCCAGTCCTCCCAGGTCGCGTTGTAGGCCGCCGTGCCGGGATCCATCCGCCAGGACTTGTATCTGGCTCGTGCCACGGTTATATGGTCGGTCTTGTCGCCCCAGCCTGCGCCGGTCAGGTCGTAGGCACGCCGCTTCACGGGGTCGGAGAGGATGTCGTTCGCGGCGACGACGAGGCGGTACCGTTCGAGCTTCGTGGCCGGGGAGAGCAAGCTGGGGTGATGGCGGTGGTGGTGACGATAGCGGTCGGGATGGTACAGCTTGGCGAGCTGGTAGAACCTGGCCTTGCTGTAGGGCGACCCGGGCCTCTGGTCGAAGATCTCGTAGGGCGTCGGGTGGGCTGTTTTCGGCCAGGTCTTCGCGTGGGCCTCGGCGTCGTCAGTGCTATTATCAGGTGCAGGCGGCGGCGGCCTCGTGGAGTAGCCGCGGCGGTAACCCCTCGCAGCCTGCCATCGTGATTCGCCCGACGATGATCGTTGGCAGGACTGTCGTCCGGTACTTGAGGGCGATGTTATCGACGCTGGAACGGCCGCGGCCTTGGCGACGTGCCAACAGAAGTTGCTAGAAAAAGAGCAAAGAGTCACTTTTGGCAGAAGAAACATGACAATGGGGAAGACAAGTGTGTCATTTTATAAAATTGCTGGAGAGCCAGCTCTGTTCGGGAACTTTACGCCGTACGACAAGTAGAGTCCCCAAAGTCATTCGTTCCCATGGTATTTAAACAAGCGGGAGGCGCCTGGGTGCATGCTGTCGAGGCGTCTAGTTCCGCAACTCTCCGCAACTCCCCCACCTTTGTACCAGGAGCCAGCCCACACTCCCGTCCCGATTTCGCCCCCCTGGCTCCTCCCCCAACCGGGTCTGACAGGGTCCTGATCCAGAGGCTAAGCTACAAAGAGCTCGGAGCGCTCAGACCCTTCATCACGTGAGGCTTTTCAGCTACAGGCGGTCCGGTCCAGACGAGGCGGAGACAACTTCATACCAAAGAATAAAAAAAACCTCCCACCACCACGAACTCCGAAATCAACAACCAAATTCCCCAAACCACCACCGCAGAAATACCTTCTGCCATTGCGAGAAACCACGTTCTTCAAGAATAAGTAAGCCTTTCGCAATCAATAGCGACTCTATTTCGATCGTCCATATCGTACTCGATCGGATCTGCCTGGCGTCTGTATCAGCGCCTCGTCGGCCTCAGTCGAATCAGGCTGGTCGTCTGGACTCGGCTTTGTCGCAAAAGACGACAGCCCTCCACGATCCCATATCCTCTCTGTCCGTGCAAGAACGTGCGGACGAGATTGAATACCACCAACAAACAACCAACAATCACTCCTCCTCCCACGACTTCTGCTAGCCAAGCAGGTCATCCAGCAACGGCGTCTCGAGCAGCGACCCCGCAACTCCCATGCGAGTATTTGTAGCCGAGGCAACCCACCCCTCGACATCTCGCACATCTTCATCGCAGCCCATTCGGCTGTCTCGACTATAGCAACTTTCTTCCTCGCAGACCTCATCCAGTCTGCTTCTGCCGCAGCAATCGTCCTGACACTCCTAACTACTCCGATATCCTACCCGAGCTTCGACCCGCACCTCGACCCGCACTTCTACCGGGGTGACCCATCGCACTTCCCTTTCCAATTGAGCAATGGCGGACGCGCTAGCAGACGAGCTGAAGGCAGCCACATTGAGGTATACCACTTTCAGGAAGCCATCCTCCTCTCATCATCAAATTGCTAACAGTGTCTGTCTTACAAATAGTGATGGCGCCGACTGGAAGAAATCGTTAAATATCCCTGTTAAGGACAACAGGGTCCAGACCGAGGTAGGTTGATATCCGGGCGGGTGTTGTTGCCAGTGCTGTGCTCCTTACCTCCCTCCGCCACGGTCGACTCACCAGTTCGATTTTGCCTTTGTCTTCTAGGATGTTACGAACACAAAAGGCCTGGAGTTCGAGAGCTTCGGCCTGAAGAGGGATTTGCTCATGGGTATATTCGAGGCCGGCTATGAAAAGCCATCCCCCATCCAGGAGGAGAGCATCCCCGTGGCCCTGACCGGCCGCGACATCCTCGCGCGAGCCAAGAATGGAACGGGCAAGACGGCCGCCTTCACCGTCCCCGCCCTGGAAAAGATCAACCCCAAGGTCTCCAAGATCCAGTGCCTGATCCTGGTCCCCACGCGAGAGCTCGCCATGCAGACCTCGCAAGTGTGCAAGACGCTGGGAAAGCACCTCGGCGTCAACGTCATGGTCACAACCGGCGGCACGGGCCTGCGGGACGACATCATCCGTCTCCAGGAGGCCGTGCACGTCGTGGTCGGCACACCCGGCAGGATCCTTGATCTGGCCGGCAAGGGCGTCGCGGACTTGAGCGAGTGCCCCATGTTCATCATGGATGAGGCTGATAAGCTTTTGTCGCCCGAGTTCACGCCCACCATCGAGCAGCTGCTTCAGTTCCACCCCAAGGACCGCCAGGTCATGCTCTTCTCGGCCACATTCCCGGTCTCGGTCAAGGACTTCTCCGATAAGAACATGGTGAACCCCTACGAGATCAACCTGATGGATGAGCTCACGCTCAGGGGCATCACGCAGTACTACGCCTTCGTGGAGGAGAAGCAGAAGGTGCACTGCCTCAACACGCTCTTCTCCAAGCTGCAGATTAACCAGTCCATCATCTTCTGCAACTCGACCAACCGCGTCGAGCTGCTGGCTAAGAAGATCACCGAGCTGGGCTACTCGTGCTTCTACAGCCACGCCCGCATGCAGCAGCAGGCCCGCAACAGGGTCTTCCACGACTTCAGGAACGGCGTCTGCCGCAACCTGGTCTGCTCCGACCTTCTGACCCGCGGCATCGACATCCAGGCCGTCAACGTCGTCATCAACTTCGACTTCCCCAAGAACGCGGAGACCTACCTCCACCGCATCGGCCGCTCCGGCCGCTACGGCCACCTCGGTCTGGCTATCAACCTGATCAGCTGGGAGGACCGGTTCAACCTGTTCAACATTGAGCGCGACCTGGGCACTGAGATACAGCCGATCCCACCCGCGATCGACAAGAGCCTGTACGTCTACGAGAACCCGGAGTCGATCCCGCGCCCGATCTCCAGCCTGCCACAGCCGGTGGTGGTCCAGCCTTCTTCGGCGCAGCAGCAGTCCGGTACAGCCGGCGGCTCGGCTGCCGTTGCTGTGGACAGGCCCGCTGTCTCTCCGGCCGTGCCGTCTCCAGGTCAGCCACAGCAGGCGCCCGCCGCGACGCCCCCGTCTGCCGGACCCGGAGCCTGGCAGTTCCAGAACCAGAACGGCAGTGGCCGTCCCCAGAACGCCACGTACCAGCAGCAGCAGCCTCGCGGACCGTACCAGTCCGGCGGCCAAGGTGGCGGTCAGAACGGTCGCGCCGGCGGTGGCCGTGGCGGCGGCCGCGGTGGGTTCCAGAACCAGGGCGGTCGTGGCGGCAGCGGCGGAGGCCAGCGCAATTATAACAACTACCGCGGCGGCGGTGGTCGCGGAGGCGGCGGTGGCGGCCAGGGACAGGGACAGGCGTCATAGTCCCTCTTTCTTTTCCAGCATGCATTGAGGCCCCCTCTCAACAATTTCACAGAGAGAGAGATGGGGCAGGCGCGGGCGTGGCAGGCGTGACAGGCGTGTTATTTTATGTCGGTTTTTTTTCATCTTTTCCTCGGGATTTTCACGTCTATCCGGTCTCGACTCTCTTCCTATCTTTCCCTAATTCCACTTGGACTGTACATATTCACACCGGGATTTGTTTTCTTCCCTATCCTTCGCCGTTCTTTCCTCTCGCTTTTCTTAGACTGCATACCGCATCTCATCCTCCCCCGAAACCAACTACTACTACCGACGGACTATCGACTATCATCGCTGCAATTCATTCATACGGTCCACGCTCCGCCCTCGACCAACCCGCTCACGAAGTGGGAGGCGTGGCTGACGCAGGGTGTCTACCGAAACGAATCTACGCATGCGATCTCGCGCGTCATCTCGGAATCTTCGATTTGTTACGCCTTTTCCTCTGCTCCCTTCATCTATCTATACCCACCCGGAGATGCGGTTTTCTTTTTCTTTGTACGACCTGGACCCGACCTACATTCGTCGCCGACGAAGGTCGCTTTTTCTTTTCCTCGTCATGCTCTACATCATCGCCGGTCCAATCAACCCCCTGCCTTCGCTCTCTGCGACTGTACCGTGGGACGCATTCGGACCTGGCCACTTCAACTTTTGGACGACACTCTACCGAGGACCTATCTACACGTCCCGGCACGAAGTCACTTTCATGTCTTCTCACTTGTGTCGATGTTTTTGTCTTTATTATATCCCCTTGCCAAGCCGAGCTTGTCACTCTTGTGGCTCCTCTGGCTCCTCGGAGCTCCTGGCCATGGACAAGCCTCTGATCATCCAACGACGATCCTAACGCGGGACATCCCTGCCTCTTGGGCTCTCTCCCGCCTTTCTCACTCCTCCTTCTTGGGACTTCATACATTCGGGTCTTTTTTCTCTATGCCCTTCCTGTTTTTTTCCCCTTCCATGATATCAAGAGGTGTTCATCGGCGTTCATCGAGATTGATGATGGATGGATCATGGATGGACTGGTCAGCCTTGTCGGTGCTTCTTCCGGCAGCACTCGGAGTTTTGTGACAGAAGGAACCTCGGAAGGTTATATATGGTTATCGGAAGAATTCCTGTCTCCTTTTGCCCTATTTTCCCCTGCCTTTCGTCTCCTCTTCTGTCCTGCTTTTTTTCCTCTTTCTACACTTCCCACATCCACATTGTGTGGGATGGCGTTTCCGGGGGCTCTCTTCTCGCCTGCTCGGCCTGTGCCTGTCTACTGCCGACCAGGTTGACGGACGAAGTTACGCTTTCCTTCTTTCTTCTCTTTCTGAACGGAGGATAAAAAAAGACCAAAAAAGAAGGGACAAGAGATATGTCACGAGATCGGGGGATATACATCGGATTCCCTTTGGTTTTTCTGTTTTTTTCCTATCCACCCCTCCTCACCTCACCTTCCTCTGAACCTCTCATCCTCTCCTGCCGTCAGCGAAAGGAAATCTCTCGAGGTTCATCCGCTGTCGACTCTCCCAACCAACGACGGCGCAACTACGGCATGGTCGGATGGCGGCCACTCGAGAATCGACACTATCCCTCGACGCCCATCACGACTCAGCCAACACTCTCACCACGACTCTTACAACAACCCTCTCAGCGACCTGTCCCTTCACCTACGGGGCGGGTTACGTCTCCCGAATCTTTGTCAGCCAGCACCGCCCAAGAGTCTCCTTGCGCGTCAGTCTACGGCCGCGCTGGGGCATCTGCGTCTTCGCTTGGCTGGATCTTCTTCCTCCTCTCACTCTCTCCACCCGTCAACCTCTGCTTTCATGTGTGTGCCTTCGACAACCACCCCGCGTCACCACCACGCGAGCCTTCGCAGACAATTTGCGACTCAACCCCAATCGACAACGACAGTCCCGCCCCTTTTTTGGAACCGTATCGACTACGAACGAGGACGGCACGGCTGTCTGGGAAACTTGGCTTCAATCATCAACACCCAGTGGTCCATCACTCGACCATTTATTTCTTGGACGGGAACCTTTTGGACGCTGCTTTCGCCACCCACCCATGCATACCTACATACTTTGGACGAAAAAACTTTTTTTTTGGACGCTGCTTTCCTTCTGTCTGTCGTCGCCCGGGAGCTGACCCACTACTGTTGTTGCCAAGGCACTCAGCGGCTTGTGGGTCTTCATGCGAGGGCGGTAACGGCTAAGTTTGCACGGACGGCCATAGCTAGCACGGTCAGTCTCGAGGCTATCTGGTCTAGTCTATCAATCTATCTGTCGCCCCCGCCACGTTCGATCCATCCGTGTATCGTCATCTTTTACTTACCATCCAACGCTTGTAATGGCGCAGGAAGAACATGGTCTTCATCGTTATCACTCGGCGAATGAACGACCAACGACAGATGGGACGAACGCCGGACGGGCGACGGATACCCCGTAGCGGGAAAGTGCAATACAGCGGAAGGATTCTTAGCTCTCTAGAAGGCCTAGATGCCCTAGCCAATCAACAACCCTTCTGGTGCCTGCCACCCTTTTGTGCCAACAGGAACAAAATGAATGTGATGAGTGCAAGCCTTTTAAGAACGTGAAGATCGGGAGGCCAGTTGTAATTGTATTGCTCTTTGCCTCGTATAACCCGTGGATTGTACCTATTTTATATTCACTGCCAGATCCGTCTGCGGATGCCCGTACATTGTAGATGTGCTCTTTCCTTCCTGCCGTCGTAGGCAGATGCCCAGTTCGATTGGGCGCAACCCAGAACCGCGTGTATGAGCTTGTTAACAGCCCTTTTCGTGTCAAGAACCCTTTCTGCTGTAGGAATTAATGTTGGTCAACAATGGTTCTAGGGGAATAAACCCGTTCTAAGGACCTTCGGACACTGGCTGTGACAGACGGGAGATTTCCACCAATACGACACAACGCAAAAGCGCGTCCCACCGCGG
>PYST01000597.1:0-13473 GCA_003049485.1 Ophioceras dolichostomum
AGTCCTTTCGCGAAGACGGGACCGGGGCCGCGGCCTCGGGGACTGTGGGCCAAGATAAATATGTCAGATCCAAAGGAACGAGGGAACTCTGCGGTTAGGATTTGGGAAGTAATGAGCCAGAAGTTTAGTGGACCCTTGAATTTCTCGCCACGCTGACACTGCTAAACGCGACTCACCTGGAGGGTTGGAGCAGCTTGAGGACGCCATGGTGAGCCATTATCTCTTCAATACCAACAGTCGCACAACCCGAAGAAACAAGGTAGAAAGATCCGAGTAGAGGGAGGAAAGTCGATACTTCAAGCTGATTGTTGGCTTGGAGGCAACCTGGTGGAGAGAGATGATGATGATTATGATGATTATGAGAGCAGTTGAAACTCTTTGCTAAATACCAGGCAAACGGCTGGATAACACATGCCCCTGCAGCGTATACTAAAGGGAAGAAGAAAGAAAAAAGAGTGAGGGAGATGACACAAACCCTGAAAATGCGAGCCTGAAAGCTATCCCTTAAGCCTCGGAGCCTTCCCTCGAAGCAAAAAGGTTGGGTTTCATAGCCAGACTTCATGCAGCCCATTTTCGTATACCCGACGCAATGTGTGGTTATCAATTGGCCGAGTGCCTCCAGCTGAACATGTATGGCATCCTTTGAGGGGGCGGAGTGCATATTGGGTGGTCAGCTTGCTAAAATTGGCGCTAGGGGTCTGCCTGGGAAGGCTCTCAAAATGCAGTCCAAGAGCAGAGAAATAAAGCAGGCAAAATGATCATATAGAAAAAATATTGAACTGACACGTGTTAAAGAAATACTATCTCCCATATATCACTGCCTCCCATCCAAGTCCTCCTGTTTTCCATTGTTCTTTCTCAGTGATGATTGATGGTGTTGTTTGTGTTGACTGATGATCACCAATCATCACAGTTGTTGACCGCAAAGCCTCGAGTGACCACGAAGCTCTGGCCAAGTCACAACGTCAATGTAACAACAGGCGAGCTGAGGAGTGCACGATCGCGCTATGGCCGATCGTGCTATGACAAAGACGTTGGAAACGCAAGGGACTAGGCATGGCCTAGAGCATCTTCGAGACGAAGATCAGATAGAGGCCACTGCTCAGAGGTCACTGCTCTTTGCTTTGTATTTAGCTTGTTGCTTCCCCCTCTCACTTGGAGTGAAGGAGGGAGCCAAGCGATCGTCTCTGTTCTTTGTTCTTCGTTCTTTGTTCTCTGCTCTTTCATCTTGGTCTTGCTCTTTGAGAGAACAGGACAAGAGACAGGCTATTCCTGCATTCACGTTTTCAGCCACCTGCTTGTGATGAGATTGAGCAACCTCTTTTTCTATTCCGCTTGCAAAAGCCAGTCGTTACATCTGATGCCTTGGCAAAGTCGCGAGCTCCTTCTCAATCTCAACGAACTCGGGCTTGGTTCTCAATGCCTTTTGTCTCTCCGCCGGGAGGCATTGCAAGAGCTGCGGATTGCGTGCCACGGTCAAGCCGCGAAAGAGATCGTTAACGACGCTGCGCAATCCGGAGCCAAAGTAGCTTCCCTGGCCGTCCGTCCCGCTGTTGTTCGGCTGGTAGTGATTGTTGTAGGTGTTGGGGCCTTTCTGGCCTGCGTGCTTCATTCTCTGAGCAACAGAATAAGATTGGTCTGTAAGAAGGATTGGTTAGTAGAAGTCAGAGGCAGAAGAAAAAAAAGTGCAAATTAGTAATTAACAAGGACCGTGATATATATACCGATCTAATATAAACTTTCCGCTCTAAAGTCGTGGATTATAGGCGGACGAATGTATCCAGCATCGAACACCCAGAGCCCGAAGACGGTGGCTCAGCGCGTCCGCCGTTTCTATCTTGGAGTCCCTCTTCGAGGACGTGCTCTTGAAGAAGGGCTGGCCAAGAATGCTGTCCTTCCACTGCAAGTGCAGCATCTCGCTTTCTGGTGGCTCCAGAGCAAGAAGAGCTTCGATGGTGTCGTAGTCTCTAAATGCCTTGACTGCGAGGAGGATTGCCAAAATCGGGAGCATCGCGTTACGGATCAGAGGCAGGGGTCCTAACCCCTCGTACAGCGAATGTTCAGGTCTAAAATTGACATGATCAGAACAAAGACTCACACTAGTATTGAAAAGTAAAAACATACCTTTTGTCGGGTGTGTCTGTCATGCCCTTTGCGTCTCGGACGAACTGGATGGCAAACTCCGCCCGGCCGTGTTCATTACGGAACACTCCAGATTTCATATCTTATTGTCCAGAAACGAGGGCGCCAATTAGCATGGTGTAAAAGATGATTTCCAATCCTCCAGTAGCTTACCTTGTAGTACAGACCACGACCGGAGCCAGGCCGACATGTGGATTCAATGAGCTCACCGATACGTGCAGAGGAACAAACCATAGCCGTAAACTCAGCCCAGTCATAGACTCGCGCCGCCGGCCTCTTATATTCAACCCAGTCATTCCCCCACAGCTGACGTCCAAAATGGTCGAAGTGATTCTTCGTTCCAAACCTCCTCGGTCGCTTGCTATGTACCAAACCGATGCTCTTTTCCCGGAGCACGTTGTGCAGTTCGCCGTTGATGAACTACACCGGTCAGCTCAGCTCAGAAACGAAGGTGGACATGGACATACATTCGTTACTGTGAGAGTGATGTTTTTGGGAATGGCCTCGTGCTTACGGCGCCAACCGGCCATAAACTGCTCCAAGTACAGTATGACAGTCCCACGCGCTAGGTTCGCATCGTTTCCCGCACCATCAATGCCGAACGCAATCTCCTTCACGAAATTTTTCAGGGATTTGACATCATGCGGGTTGCGGTTGTCTTTGGCGTGGTCCTTAACGTATCTGGATGATTAAACTGTCAGCGGGACGAATAAAAGTCAAGTCTACCGGGAGAAATGATAGGAGGATAGAGACGTACTATTCCCAGAGGCCAATCATGCGATCGTACTCTTTCTGCACCTTGGGTGTGACCTTCTTGAAGACTGTAGAACCGTCGATCCCCTTATTGCATTGCTCTGAGCCCTTCTTCCTCCCATTGCGGAAGAAGTCTTGGGCATTTTTCCTCGGCGGCATGATAATTGGAAGCGGCTGAAGTAAGGAGCAATCACCTCCAGACGGGTCACTGAAGGGAACGCGAAGAGGCGCAGGAGAGGATCGAAGAGTGTCGAACGGTTGAAAGGTAGAGGACGAGTTTCGGCGGTGGGAGGAAGGGAGGAAGGGAGGGAAACGATGGGGGGCGGCCGCAATTTCACATAAACGTGCTATTAAAGTGCCAGTCCTCTACAAAAGGTCGAGGGAAGAAGCAATAGGACCGAACCGCCGCTGGACGACGCCCATCGTCAAGGAAATGGGCAACTGGGAGCCTGGACTCGGGAATGGAGAGGTGCCAGAAACAGGGATTCTGGCCGTACCCGCGCGCGCCTCCGTCCTGGCGTCGGTGGCCGAATGCCTCGTCCATAGCGGCGGTCGCGTAAAGTTGACAAAATTCGGGGGAAAGGCGACGTGGTGTTGGTTGGGCGGGGGACGGGTGTTGGCCTGCGTCCCGCTGAAGAGGGCGANCGTAAAGTTGACAAAATTCGGGGGAAAGGCGACGTGGTGTTGGTTGGGCGGGGGACGGGTGTTGGCCTGCGTCCCGCTGAAGAGGGCGACTGAGGTGATCAAATCCTGAGCATCTCTGAGCATCCCTGAGCGGGGAGTACGCGGGCCTGAGCTAGGGCGGCGATGCTGACTAACCCAAACGGGACTCTTGGCACAAAGTTTTGGTCTCTGACTACCTAGGTAGGTAGGCAGAGTTAAAGGAAGAAGACATGGTGGAGAAGTACGGCAACGCCAAACAGCCTGCCAGCCTGCCAGCCTGCAAGCGGGGGGTGGAGGGAAGGATCAAAGGGAGATAGAGACAGACGTAGAGAGAGAGCTAGATAGCTGGAAGGGAGCATCACCCATCACCCATCACCCACCTTCAACACTTCGCCATCGATGACGGAACCACTTACTTACTCAATTCACCTATCTATCTGTCGCCCTCCTAAGGCCGAGCGAGGCCCTCCCTCTGTCACCTTCCTTCCTTCCTCCCAGCGAGAACTGAGTGACTTCCTAGTGGCTGGCTCGAAGCATGGCTTTGCGGCGGCGCGATGCTTTGAGAGAGCCATCTGGTGGCATCAGATCACCGCCTCCATCGACCAAACCCTCCGGAGTCATCGATATATATATCTATCCTTCAGAAGAGTAGTGGACCGACCGAAGCTAGAGAAGGCGCCGTCTTTCGCCATACGAGATAATTAGTACGAGGTGAGTAGTCAGCACGTGGGTACGCGAGTCTGGTCTGTCTCTCGCTCGTGTTCATCATCAGCCCTGATGTCACCTAGACTGGACAAGACAAGACCTGGCGGTAGGTAGTTGCGTGCGATGTTTTCGTTTTCACACTCGCTCCTCAGTCCTTTTCCTCGGCAGACGACGAACGGGGAATCATAAAATGGCTAGGTAGGTCGTTACCTGAGTACCTATCTGGGTATATACGCTCTTTGATAAAACCAGGCTCTGTGTTCCCCCGTGCATATCTATACGCTCCTATATGGTAGAGATCTATCTTGTCAGCCAGGCGACTTCCAGTGGGTGAGTTGGTAGGTAGGACGGATGGGACAGGAACGCACTAATTTGTATATAGGGGTAAGTACCTAGACAGACAAGCGCAGCTGACAGCTGAATAACTTTGAGTATGCGTCGATTTTTACCTGGTGCAAGTGTAAGGTATATCTATCCGTCCGAGCAGATCCTATACACACCTACCTACCAAGGTGCTTAAATATATTGGTATCGTATTAGGTACCTACAATGGTCGAAGCTAGATGCTTGCTCGCCATGGTCAACCCCTCCCCCTCCCCCTCCTCGTCTCCCACCTCATCTCCATCTCCCTCTTCTTCTTCTCCCTTCATCTCAACCCCCTCCCCCCACCTCCCTCCTCGCAGCCTCGACCTCCTCCTCCCCAACGACCCAAGGCTCCGGGTCCGACCACACAGGCCTGCACACGAACCTGCCCATCACCTTCCCCATGCCGTACGCCTTCCCGCAGACCTCTCCCCCCGGCTTCCCCACCTTCGCCGCTGTCTTCTGGTCGGACTGCTCGAGCAGCACCGCGTTGGTGAGGAAACTGGTCTGGATCCCCGGCGTGATGCTGAACGGGATCCCGCCCCAGTCGATCGTCACGCGCCCGGAGCGCCGGACCTGCATCTTGCCGACGTAGCCTACCACGGAGGGGTAGGGGTTTTCGGGGTCGGGATCGTCGTCTTCGTCTTCGTCCTCCTTTTCTCCTTGCCTTCTCTTCTGCCCTGGACTGTCGTCATCATCTTGTTGATTAGTCAGGTCGACGGTGCTACCAATATCCATAGTAACGACGTCTTCCTCATCATCGACCGGCTCTTTCTTAACGACGTCCTTCCTCGGATTTTTCTTCGGACGAGACACCACTCGTAGGGGAGGCATAATGGGCGGGAACTGGAACAGGTACATCCGTCCGTCGCGCGACTCGCTGTCCGCGCGGGATCCAAACTCCTTGAGCATCATGGCGCGCTGCTCTGCGCGTATCTCCGCCTCCCGGCTCGTGTCTCCTGCCCTCTTCTTCTTTTTCTTCCCTTCATCCTCCGTTTTAGGAGCTACCACCTCTCGACGACTGCTGCTACCAGGAGCAGCAGCAGTAATCTTCTTGTTAACCACCTCGGGGTCGAGCCGCGTGTCGTCGATGTCCGTGACGACGACGTCGTCGCCCTTCGTGTCTTTTATTTTCACCTTCCTTTCGCCGGGCTGCATGCCGGGCCAGACCTGTCCGTTGTCTTTCATGTCGACGTCGGTAGCACCGGTCGCCGGGGTGGAGCCCGAACTACTCTCGTGTGTGGCGGTGGCCGAGGGGTGCTGCTGCTGCTCCTGGGCCTCCATCTCGGCTGTGGTGGCCACGATGACTTCTTTGGGAGGGGCCTCGCGGCGGAGGATGCCCATGGGCATGATATCGCGCTTGCGCGCCACTGGCGTTGTGGACTTCGTAATGGGACCGTTGCTGGAGGAGGATGCCGCGCCGCTAGCAGCGGCTCCTTTGCTCTCGTCATCTTCGTCTTCCATGTATTCGCCAGTGGCGCCGTGGAACATGTCTGCGTTGAGCCGGTTGGCGCGGTCGCGGTAGGAGAGCTTGAAGGCTGAGCCGGTTGCTTTGCCGAAGCCGGAGGAGACTGAGAGGAAGCCGGGTAAGGAGGGGAGACTGTCAGCTACTTTGTGTATGAAAACATTACTGTCCAGCTGGCTAGGGGTAAAGAATGGGAGGTTGCGCTCACCTACGCCCGGGTTTCCGAAGAAGGCATTCCCCGTCTCGGCATTGCGCCCGTAACTCCCTCCTCGCCCCATAGCATCACCCCGGCCACGGGCGCGGCCCCCGCGACCACGGCCGGAGCGCGCCCGCTGGACGCGCTGGTCTTCGGCGAGCTTGAGACTCTGCTTCCTGATCTCCTCCTGGGCGATGCGCTCTCTGTCAGCGTCCGCGCGGCGGACTGCCCGCGGCTTGAATTTGGACCCGACCACCCCGCGCGCCTTGGTGGTGGCGCCTCGCGCTGTGGAAGATTGCCCTCTGGCTCTGGTGGCCGGAGCTAAAGCTGGAGCTGTGGTTGTGGGCATCGGCTGCGGCTGGGTCGAAGAGGTCGAAGATGAGGCGGCGGCGGCCCTATCTGTGCTTTCGCTAGCTACCGTAGCATCCTCGACGGCCCCGGTTGCCTCGGTGGGAGCATCGACGGCCTCGGTGCTGCCGCTTTCTTCGGCGTTGGCTTGTTGAGCGCGGCCACCCCGCGCAGAACCAGCCGTTGCCCGTCCCTGGGTTGAACCGCGAGTACGGCCCCGAGGCCGGCCGCCGGGCATTGTTGCGTAAAATGAAGGCTGTAAGCGGGAGAGACACACTCGTAGGAGAGGCTCGGAGGATATTAAAAACGCGGGAGAGCTACGTTGTTCTGCGCATGCAGTCGAGGTCCAAAAGTTCTTGATCCAGAGCTTGCGGAAATGTTTTAGTGGGGTCGGAGAGCTTGTATGCTTCATCCTGACTCCAACAATTCTGCCGTCAGATTCCGCCCACAGCTTCGAGCTTAGCGGTAGATCCCTGCATTTCTTCAGCATGCCCGATAATACACTTGAACGTTCGCCAGTGGACGAACGAATGGATGCTCTGATAAGCAGTGGCACTTTGTCCACTACTCCGAGGACGAGGAAAGTCACGATGAAGAGGACCTAACCAATTTACACCTGCCACCTGCCAGGTCACTGAGGCCAGTTGATGCTGGATGCCATGCTGGATTCCTGTGGCTTCATACCACCCAGCTCCAGCTAGCTCCAGCTTGCTCCAGCTTGCTCCGAGAGAGTTTCTTCTTCTAACTTCTGAACCGAGGAAATAATTGGCAATGGCTGCAACCTCGCCATTTCCGCCTTCAGCCTCGACCCCCGGCGGCGGTCACATCATAGCAAAGCTCCTCCCCACCGGCGAGTCCGGCCTGGAGAAGATCGCATACCAGTATCCCCTGAAGCTCATCTCCCCGCCGCGGCCCTCCGAGCACCAGAGCGTGCTCGTCTTCCTCCTGTCCTACGGGGGCGGCCTGGTCGGCGGGGACAGCATCCGCCTCGAGATCGCCGTCCACGCCGGCGCGAGGCTCAGCGTCGTCACCCAGGGCCACACTAAGATCTTCAAGTCCCCGCGCCCCACGGTCGTGACCCGCCAGGAGCTGGACATGCGGGTCGACGCCGGCGCGGCGCTCTGCCTCCTGCCGGACCCGGTGCAGCCCTTCGCTGAGAGCGCCTACGAGCAGGTCCAGACGTTTCGCCTGGGCGGGGACGCGTCGCTGTGCATGCTAGACTGGGTCACGCGGGGCAGGACTGCGCTGGGGGAGGACTGGAGCTTTAGGAGATGGGTCGGGAGGAACGAGGTCTGGGCGGTGTCGGCGTCGGCGTCGTCCTCACCTCACGAGGATGGGGATTGGGGTAATAAGGGGAGGTTGCTGGTCAGAGACGCCGTCATCCTCGACAGGGACAACGCGCGGCTGTACGCGGCCTCCTCGATCAAGGGCGCGACGCACGGGCTGGGCGTCGTCGGCACGCTGATCCTGCGCGGCCCGCTGGTGAAGTCGCTGAGCGACTTCTTCCTGGCCGAGTTCTCGGCGCTGCCCAGGTTGGGCGCCCGCGACTTCCGCTCTCCGGAGCAGGCTCGGAGGGCGGAGGAGGAAGAGGACAGGATGTCGTCCCTCGAGAAGTGGCGCCGTGAGCGGCTGGAGATGGAGCGAGCCAACGCCATACTGTGGTCCGCAGCTCACGTGCGAGGGTGCGTCGTAGTCAAGTTCGGGGCCGCCGCCGTGGAGGCTGGCCGGCTGTGGGTTGGTGGGATGCTGGCAAGGGAAGGGAGCGTGGCGCGGAACTTCGGCCAGCACTCGATGATGTGCTTACGCTGAAAGATGTGCAGAGCTCGAGCTCGAGCTCGGAAGCCTAGATTCTCCTCGTCGCGTCTTTGGTGGGAGCTGTGCGTTGTCTACGTTACCACCACATTTCCTACAAAGTACCACCCGCCGTCAACAGCTAGCTCCTTGGCTAGGGCGGCAGTGTCGCACCACTCCAAGCTGCCGCGCGAAAGGGGTTGGCGAGGAGACAGCGACAAGAGAGCCTAGGCTACTAGGAGGCATATGAAGTTGCGGTAAGGCTGGAGCTTTGTTGCATGGATGTCCCCTTGGTGGCCTCTGCAGAGCTTCTTCACTCGCGATATTCTCGGTCACATTTCTGGGGGCCATCTGGATGACCGATCTCCTCCACATCACTGCCCTCCTACCGGTTATTAGCCTACACAGTCCGAAGTCTACAGCTGCGGGGTAATAAGATAGGACCTGATCTGGGGAGCATATCGTGAACTTGTTTGATGGCCTCCTGCGATCTCGCGGGGAGAAGGGAGGGGAGGGAGGGCAATGAGGCGTGGTGCTCGAGCCGAGTCGGCACTTTCCTCCTGGGATGCCGTAGGGATGCCGAAGCTCAGGCACTTTTTGAACGGTCCGGGCGGGTTTGATTCTCGTCCTCCACTCGGGATGGTAGAGCCGGGTCTCTTTTGAGAGGCACGGAGATGTGGGTAGCCCTGCTACCTTGCCAGATGGTAGGGTGGCCGAGTGGCCGTCCCCGAGATCACAGTCTGCGTGTAAGTCTGCGTTGTTATGCTGGGTGCTCCTTCACGATTCACGAGATCCCGCCCGCATGCATGCAGCGTCCGTTCGTTGGTGGACGACGGCCAGGAACTTCGTCTGGGGCGGTGGGGATAAGGTCTCAATCTCATCATGCACGAATCTTGTTGTTGAGACATTACAAAGAAATTGTCTATCTATCTACCGGCACTATGTAGTGAACAGGAGCAGCAAGCAGCTGGAGCATGTAACAGGAACATTTTCTCGGGGCTGGCTTGGCTGGCTGGCTGGCTGGCTAGCTGCATGCTACAGTTGTACGCTTAATTGTGAGGCGTTGTTACTCCGCATGCACGCGGAATCACCTCCTTTTCTCCTTTGCTCCTGTGCATCCAGGCTCGTGTTTCGAGGGGAGGCATCCCAATCTATTTGCCATATGGGTTGTGTGCCTGGCGATATCGAACCGAGAGACGGACGGACGGGAGGACAGCGTATGGTCTCGCCTACCAAGGAAATCTGCCTAGTGGCGGTGGCACAGAGACGAGTGAGGACAAGTGAGGACGAGTTACCTCCGTGGATCTGCATGTGTCCAAACTAGGCATTCTCCAAACCCTGACGATTCCATGATGCCCTGAATAGTAAAGTCCTGAGCCAATGTTCACGACGAGGGAACTAGCTGCGAAGGTGGTTCGATTTTGCTGCAGGCTCCATCGTCTCCAAATGAGCGGTCCCCAACTAATCGTCCGAGGGGTCCACCCCGAAACCACATCTCCAGGTAGATCCCCAGGAAGGTCCCCAGGTCGGTCCCAGTGGAGAGGGTTACACAGTGTGTTCTGAGGGCGATACCTCAATGTGGAAGCAGGCATCAATGCTCACAGCCATGCCATCTCGCAGCTCGCAATCCTGACTGAAAAGTCAGCTTGTTGACGGCGGCCATATGGGATTGACTTCTCAAATTATCCCAGGCTTGCATGGCTTTGCAGCACAGAGTAACGGTCGTGTTCGTGTTGTGTGTGCGTGTTCGTTGAGTTAAAATAGTCGAGGTTCACTAAAATAGAGCGAGCGATCACTGTGCAAGTTCGGCGATATCTGAGCTCCCTGCAACGAGGCAGCGAGTTCGAATCCAAGCCTATCCTGGGCGGGCTGTCCTCACCGACCTCGACAGCTGTAACTCAACGCTCCCGCGCCGGTGTGACCCATCATTGCCTGGAACAAGGACGAAGCACCTCGGGTTCATCACTCGTGATGCACTAGTCGTAGACCGGCGGAAGTTCGGTGTCATTGATCGACACTCTGTTGATGCCCAACTACTAGCGACACTTTCAATTCAACGGTCCTCCGCGTTCTTTGGCTCGTTTGGGTACCTACGAATGTCGTCGTGGAGCTACGTACGACGTTGTAGCTCTTACCGGGCCTGACCGAGGACTCGGGGATTGGAGGGGCGAAACCTGTTTCTGGTGAACTTTGCTTTGACAGCCCAGTCGTTTGGAGTTTTTTTTTTTTTTCTGTTTTTTCTTGAGACACACTTTGTTTGCCACTTAAAGCACCCCTGA
Organism: Ophioceras dolichostomum; assembly: GCA_003049485.1. NCBI lineage: Eukaryota > Fungi > Ascomycota > Sordariomycetes > Magnaporthales > Ophioceraceae > Ophioceras > Ophioceras dolichostomum. Next base: position 10,706 of record PYST01000597.1, read on the forward strand.
AGCCCCCCCGCATGGGATCCCGAGACCCGAGACGAACTGTCGGTGTCAAATACATCACGTGCCGCTAACGAACGGCAGCTATGGAACAGAATGAAAAACTTTACCGCCGTGACGGGACGATAGAAGGAATGTGACTGATCGCTGATTAGGTACCCGTCTTAGTGAGCGACCTACCTACGTACACGAAAGACAAGGCGAGCGAGAGGCGACTCGTCCCACGAAACTCCATCCATCGCACTGTATCAGTGTTTTATTGATGGCGACTCGCTCTTATTATTGAATGAACGAAGGAATACTCGTATGATTGATAAAAGCTTGGCAACCGCTGATACCACTTCACCAGGCGTGGGGAGGGCGAAGACTTGAGAGTGCGCTTATCATCAACCTTTTTGGGTATGTTATCTCTCTCAAGACCGGCCTGGGCATGGGTGGGAAGGAAATGTGCGGCACATGACGGCTGAAGGAAGCTCCAGGGCGGGCCATTTTGGGCCACATGGTCGAGCTCTCGCTGCTTTGCTTCCCCGCACGATCTGCAAGGTGCTCACCCCCAATTGCTCTGGCTCCCTTCCGAGCCGAAAAGCTACATACTACCTATCCCAACGTACGAAGAAACCAGCGGGGGACGGCAACAAGATGGCTAATGGCTATCATCAGTCCGAGAAATAACGTGCTTCGTGTACATATTGTATGTACGATAGCCCCGAGACAGTTGATGACTGAACGCTTTGCTACTCGGCCTAAAATGTTGGAACAAAGCTCCCACCGCCCTGATGCGGCCCTCAAAATGAATGACCTGGGAGGCGTGGCACTTCATTGGCTTGCAACATTGCTTGAGCCTTGTGGTTCCAACTTCAGCGGTAAGCTCGAATTTCAAAGATGTATCGGCCTTACACAGGAAGAATGTGTCGGCCGGCAAGCCGCATCACTCGACGGTGGCACGGGGACTGCACACGGCCTAGTGGAAATTCATGAAAACGAGAGACCGCTGATGGTGACGGTCTAGTTGTATCAGATGAGAAGAGGAAGCAGGGCAAAGAAGAAAAGAGCTATCCCGGTGTCGTCTTCGTTCACGCACACATACACACACAGGCCTCTTGTTTTGCTCGTTCTAGAAAACGTCAGTGGGCAAATTGCCACGTTCAGGCTTCCAGGTTGGGTTCTATTTTGGTCAGAAGCCAGCCATGCAAGCACGGTTTCCGTTGAGCCGTTCAAAGGATCGAATGAATCAATGCCAAGATGACTGGCGCTTTGCATCGATTTCCCTTTCCCCCTGTTCCTCTTGATGCATCTACTAGCCTAGCCCGTTCTCCTCCTTCCTCGTCATGGCTCGATTGTCGCTTCTCCAAAAGGGGATGTTAATGAGAAGAGAGACGAGAGAGAGATTGAGAGAGAGAGAGAAAAAAAAAAAAAAAGAAAGGCCATCAGACTCGTCACATTTGAATCCGTTCGGTCTGATACAAGAAAGTACCTTCCCATTGAAGCGGCTTCTGACGCGGAAGCTTCACTTCGCGGTCAGCGGTCAGCGGTCAGCGAGCAGACGGCGATCGCTCTCATCAATTGGAGCCAGACGAAGATGGAGTGCAGCTCGTTCCTGTCTCCTTCATTCGACGCACACCCACACACCCCCATCCCCACTTTTGAGCTCCAGTCGACCCAGTCTCAAGCACAAGCGAGAGTGATCAGTGCGCCACTGGTTCACACTGGGCTCTGACTGATGAGTGGGAGGACCTTTGGGGCAAAAGAACAACAGTAGACCGCGAGGGAGGAGAACCGGGCAGCGCTAACTTCCAGTTACGAGCAGCACGGTTGATGTTTTCCGGAGTTCTCACGATATTGACCACGTTCGAACCGGGCTGACCATGCGAACCATTTGGACCGTTTCTTTCTCGGGCCGCGCGGAATGCATGGAAGCAAAACAAGCATATAATCAGCCAAAACAAAAGAAAGGGAGTCTCTGTCCCAGCGCCCATCCGAAGGCCTCTCAACTCCCGACATGACGGGATAGGCCTGCGAGTGGGTGGCTGGATGGATCCAGTTCAGGAGGAGCTTCACCCCGCCGAAGAACCAAACGCCACGACCCAATCTGCTGGGCTTATCCTGGTCCGCCACCCCTGCTGCCCTGGCACAGCGGCTTTGCCTTCTTTGGTGTTTTTGGAAGAGGAAGCTCGGCGAGGCCCCCGGCCAGTGGTCACCATATGACCATTTGGAGCCAGTGCTCTCTCACCTTTGGTTGCTGACCTTTGGTTCACATTACGACTACAGCCGAAGGAGAGCGGAGGGGCGAGAGAAGCGATGAAGGTGCAGAGCATCATCATCGCATCTCCGACCAGTCGAGTACGTCGTCTGTCCAAAACTCGCGGGCGCGGGCGGGCGTTGTTTGCTTCTTCTCCAACGGCTCTGATAAACGGTGTGCCAGCAGGATCTCGCCGCCAACTGGGTCCCACATCCGAGAGTGTGCAAGGGTGCAGGCAGAGGACCACCAAACAGCCCTCAGCTCCTCAGCTGCCAGATGAAAAGAGGGTCTTCTGCGAAGTTTGCGGCTCCACCAAGAACGTTGGACGGTTCCAGGCGACGCAGTCCCTGACAGAGAATTATGTGACGACTATCAGGAGCACATGGCAACTTCTCCTCCCTCTTTTTTTTTCTGTGTTTCCTCTCCATTTCGCCACCCGTGTTGTGTGGCTCAGCCCCCAAAAAATTAATGTCCCCGCATAAAAAAAGGAGCTTCAATACGCTGTCATTTTACCATCGGCCTCTACAATTCTATC